>JAHESH010000225.1:0-38576 GCA_020826765.1 Teratosphaeria viscida
ACGCGAGGCCGCTGTCGGCTTCAGCAAAAAACATTCTCGGGAGGTTTAGTCGGTAAGGGGAAGCGGGATGTTACCTATTGCAGTCGTCTCTCTTGGCCCAGATTTGGAGGTTGTTGGAGGAGGAGGAGTCACCGACGAGGGCTTCGGTGAGGCGGGGGAGGCGTTGGAGGGGCGAGGGGCCGAAGAGGAGGGGGTGTTTGGGGATGGAGTGGAGTTTTTGGAGGTATGGGGGAAGGGAGTCTTGGGACATTGTGGTTTTGGTTTTGTTTTGTTCTTTCCTTTTCTGTTCAAATAGGGTTGATGTAGTGGTTGGGGGCAATGCTAGTCCTAGTCGTCCGGGTCGTAGTAGGTAGGTAGACTTGAGATCGACCTACCTGCAAAGAAGACGACAAGCATAGAAATAGGAGGGTGTTCAGTCCTCTTATAGCTGTGGGTGCCATGACACACCTCCGATATCGTGATGCGCCGAGCCCTTGGAGCCCGTCATCTTCGAGCGATTCTCGGCGGGACATCCTCGGCGTGGGGAGGGTTGGAAGTGCTGCAGCTGCAGGTCCCGGGCGGGCAACTTATATTCAGCTTATCGGCCAAGCTGAGCCGGCGACGGCAAGTGCCTGCCCTGCATTGTCACGATCAAGGAAGGTGCGTCGATAGCCGCGTTGATACATGTAGTTACCTCCTCATGCTTGCGCGTCAGACGACAGGTCATGGTGCGACAGAGGCATTAAAACCAACATGAATGATTCGATTGATGGCGCGGGAGGGCATTCACTGGGAGTAGGTAGGTGGATGGATGGTCACGTGTCCGGTCGAGGCAGACAGGACTCGTCCCTTCAATGGCTCGCTACCGACCTGACCTCCTTCTATGTGGATATCATGGCTTTTCCTCTCGTACAACATGGGCCGTGCAAGCGGCAATCCTCGTGAACATGGACCCTCGTGCCCAACTCAGCATTCATGGTCTCACGACGCGCGTGCTCTCCACACATCCGCCTCACTTGCACCGCCTCTCGACGATACTCGCGCCAAACTCCTTGTACTCGTGCCGCGGCACCCACATCTGATGGAAGGTGCCCAGACTGGCCAGCACGGAGCCCCCGATCCAGCTGCCGAACTTCCGCTCCACCGAGTTCGACGTGGCGATGACCCGGACGCGCGGGTTGGGATTGAGGGCCTGCAGGTCGGCCTGCAGGCGGTCGGCGAACTTCTCGATCAGCGAGCCGGCGCCGGTCAGGATGACGTTGGCCAGCAGGGTGGGTCGGGCGTCGACGTCGACGTTCTGCAGGGCGCGGTGCACGAGGCTGGACACGCTGTCCTCGCTCTTGGGGGCGGGCAGGTCCGGGCTGGTGTAGGCCTGCTTGGTGTCGAAGAAGGGCTCGACGACGCGGAAGCGGTCGAGGCCGAAGACGGTGTTCCAGCCGTCGGGCATCTCGAAGGGGCGGGCGGGGTAGGCGCGGGCGGCGTCGAGGTTGGCCTCGAGGCGGCCGGGGCCGTGCCAGCACTGGACGACGCTCTCCTTGAAGGCGGTGAGGACGCGCTCCTCCTCCAGGCGGCGGAAGGAGTCCTTGGGCGGGGAGGCGAAGTGGGCGTAGACGGCGTTGGCGGGGGCGTTGGCGTCGACGGGCGTCT
This sequence comes from Teratosphaeria viscida, assembly GCA_020826765.1. NCBI lineage: Eukaryota > Fungi > Ascomycota > Dothideomycetes > Mycosphaerellales > Teratosphaeriaceae > Teratosphaeria > Teratosphaeria viscida. The sequence continues at coordinate 1,627 of JAHESH010000225.1, forward strand.
TGGTGCGGACCATGTAGTGCGGGACGAGCGGGACGGGCGGCGTGGACTGGGCGAACATGAGCCGCAGCTGGTCGGACAGGTAGGCGCCGGCGACGGGGCTGGCCAGGACGCTCTTCTTCAGCGTCATGCCTTCCCACACGGCGGTGACGCAGGTCTGGGCGTGCCCCACATCCACGACCAACGCGGTTGCCTTGCCGTTGGCGTAGGCGGCCAGCTTGCCGCTCTTCTCCAGGAAGAAGGCAGGCACGCCCCACTCCTCCATCATGACTTCCACCATCTTCTCCCGGTGCCGCGCGGGGTTGCCGCCGGGCTCGCTCATCAACAGCGGGTACTCGCCCAGCACCTTGTCCAGCTCGTCGTGCTCCGCGTCGTCGGTGCGCTCCGCCATCGCCACGTCCCCGTCCCGGTCCCCGCCCCCGTCCCCGTCCGTCCCTCCCGTGTCCGCCCTCGGCCCGTTCGTGCGCCGCGCCGATGAGGAGGTGGGCTTGGCACCGGTCAGACGCGACGTGATGCTGTACTCCCACAGCCGCGCCGCCGTGTCCCAATCCTCGACCAGGCCGTCGCGGTCGTAGGGGCTGCGGATGTCCATGTCGCCGCGCGGGATGTGGAGGCCGTTCTCGCCGTACACGTGCCGGCCGTCGTCCAGCACGCCGTACTGGCTGGGCACCACCGACTTGGGCGTGTCCTCCCCCGCGAACCCCGCCCGGATGCTGTGGCTGCCCGCGTCCAGCACCAGCGCCCCGATCTCGTCGCCCGCGTACTCTTGCCCCGCCGGCGCTTGCGTGGGCGCCAGCGTCGACGCCATGGCCGTCGCGATGGCCACCGCCGTCAATGTCTCGTCAATGTCTCGTCAATTCGTTGTCGAGGACGGCGCAATGATTGATGGACAATTGATCAATCCCCGTGAGGTCCTGCTCGTTGCAGTTCTGCTAGGCACCACTCGAATTTATGTGTAGGAGGTATGTAAGGTATCAATGCCGTCGCAATCAAGTCCAATCACGAACCTGTCGCGCTTCCCGACCCTCACCTGCAAAACCCCCGAGACACCTCGGCCAACCACCCACCTCGCCTCCCCTTCCACATACCTCCTACTGTGCAGTGCATCCACACGCCACCTCCTACACATCCCTCCGCCAACCCCCAACATGTGAACATCCCCTACCCCCACCATGACCCTCAAATCCCTCTTCAACGTCGAAACCCTCGACACCCGCTTCGCCCCCAAGGACCCCTCCTCCTCCGGCCCCCTCCCCAACACCCAACCCTCCAAATGGAACACCCCCGAATACTACCTCTACTACTTCTTCTTCCTCACCATCCCCCCCTTGATGTTCAAGGCCGTCTACGACGTCTCCCAGCCCTCCCACCCCGGCTTCAAGCACTACGAGCACATGCTGGAGCCCGGCTGGATCCCCGGACGTCTGGTCGATAATAGTGATGCCCAGTATCGGGGGTTCCGGGAGAACATCCCGTATATGTTGTTGCTGCTGGGCTTGCATCCGTTGCTGAGGAGGGCGTGGGAGAGGGTGGTGGGTGGAGCGGAGGAGGGGAGGGTGAGGAGGAGAGTCGATTTCGATGTGGCGTTCGCCGCCGTGTTTCTGGTGGCGTTGCATGGCGTGTCCGCGATGAAGATCTTGGTCATCCTCTGCGTCAATTGGCAGCTCGCCACCGCGTTGCCCAAGCGCTATGTGCCCGCCGCGACGTGGGCGTTTAATGTTTCTCTGCTGTTCGCGAACGAGCTGTGTCATGGCTATCCGTTTGCGGAGGTCGCAAAGTACATCTTGCCACCGCAGACGACGGCGGCTGGCGAGGGGGATGCGGCGACGCAGGACTGGGGCACGTGGCTGGATAGCTATGGCGGTCTGATCCCTCGATGGGAGATCTTGTTCAACATCACCGTGCTGCGCTTGATCGCCTTCAACTTTGACTACATCTGGAGTCTGGACCGCCGGGCGAGCAGTCCGATAGAGGTATCCACCCTCAGATGTGTGAATCATACCAAACAGAATTGCTTACGCTGACGACCGCCAGAAGAAAAACCTCGATCCCTCCGCCCTCCCCGAACGTGAACGCGTCGCCATCGGCGCGCGACCCGACGACTTCACCTTCCGCAACTACCTCGCCTACATCCTCTACTCCCCCCTCTACCTCGCCGGCCCCATCATCACCTTCAACGACTACATCGCGCAGTCCCGCTGCCCCCTCCCCTCCATCACCCGCCAGCGCATCGTCCCCTACGCCGTCCGCTTCGCCATCTGCCTCCTCACCATGGAACTCGTCCTGCACCACCTCTACGCCGTCGCCATCTGCGCCTCCCGCCCGGACTGGACCCTCTACACCCCCTTCCAGCTCTCCATGCTCGGCTACTTCAACCTGCACGTCATCTGGCTCAAACTCCTCCTCCCCTGGCGCTTCTTCCGCCTCTGGAGCCTGTGCGACGCCGTCGACCCGCCCGAGAACATGGTCCGCTGCATGTCCAACAACCCCTCCACCCTCGCCTTCTGGCGCGCCTGGCACCGCAGCTACAACCGCTGGATCGTCCGCTACATCTACGTGCCCCTCGGCGGCTCCGGCCCCGCCGTCCCCCGCTGGCGCGCCGCCCTCAACTACGCCGCCGTCTTCACCTTCGTCGCCCTCTGGCACGACATCAACCTGCGCCTCCTGATCTGGGGCTGGCTCATCGTCCTCTTCGTCGCCCCCGAAGCCCTCGCCCGCGCCCTGTTCCCGCCCCAGAACTTCCGCCACCGCCCCAACGCCTACCGCTGGCTCGCCGGCGTCGGCGCCGTCGGCAACATCCTGATGATGATGGCCGCCAACCTCGTCGGGTTCGCCATCGGCGTCGACGGGGTCAAGGGTCTGGCCGGCGCCCTCGTGCAGACGCTCGGCGGACGCGTGTTCTTCGTGGCCGCCTGCGCGACCTTGTTTGTGGGCAGCATGGTCATGTTTGAGTGGCGGGAGAGCGAGAGGCGGAGGGGCATCGATATGAAGTGTTAGGTCTTACTGTATGGAAGATTTGCGTCTTGTCGTTCATGTGCATTGTGGGGTTTTGGGTGGTGTGTTGGTGAGATCTCTATGCTGTGAGTGCTCTCGCGTGGTTCTTTGGCTGATTTCGCCCGAGACTGTTCTCACTCCTTCCTGGTTCGGCACCGTTCTCACTCCTTCCTGATTCGGCACTGTTATCGTTCCTTCCTGGTTCGGCACCGTTCTCGCTCCTTCCTGATGCGGCACTGTTCTCTCTCCTTCCCCATCTGCCCCCGTTCTCGCGCCTTCCTGATTCGGCGGGCGATGTGCTGATGCGGGGAATCGAAGTCCTTACAGAGCGTGTACCACGGATCCTTCTAGCCCTCCCGCAGCGAACGGTGGAACCACCTTGCTGATCGGTACCTGGAAAAAGGGCGCCCAAATACCCGCCGCCGCTCGCCAACAAAGGACTTGATCCTCAAGACTTTACGGCAGCTCCAGAAATATCGGTCGACATGCGACCATCTCCTCGATTACAAAGACGCCGAATCAACTTCGACGTGTCTTCATGGACCACAGCACACATTATCGGAGCCTCCCATCCAAACCGCATCCAAAAAGCCCTCAAGACCCCCAAACACCACCCCACGGCTCACAACTCTGGCAGCCACATGACGAATTGCGCCTTCTTCGCATGACTCACGACCCGACCGCCTGGCGACGAAATCATCCAAAGCCAATTCACCGCTGCCGACGAACCACCCCAAAGCCAACCCACCGCCGCCTTCCAAAGCAGTCGCGCCGCCCACGGCCCCCTCCCGCAACTTTGCACGTGGGAAAGCACGCAGCGGCACCTCACCAAGACGCGAGCGAGCAGACGACACCACTGCCTTTGTCCTGGAGGAAGAAGACTCAGGACGTCGAGCGATCATAGGGGCGTAGACTAAAGCGGTTATCGTCGAGGAAATAGAAGAGGAGGCGGGAGGACGGCTGTGGCTTAAACGACAAGCAACAGGAGGGTCGGCGGGCGAGGATGATGACAAGGAGGAGGGTTAAAGGGCGAAGGAAGCGAGAATGTGTATCAGTACCGCCCTTTCGGTCGTGTTATGGCGGTTGGGTTGGAGTTGGTCGAAATAAGCACAGTAGGTAGATGAGGTCCTATAGAGATGTGCCAGAGTCGTCGGCCGCGAAGACTGCACGGGTACCTCACGTGATTCACCTCCCATCTGGGGATGCTCACTGCTCGGGCGGACAAAGATGGTCTTTGTTGTTGTCGAGATTGGATGATCAGTGTGCAGTGCTAGCTAGCATGACGGATGCCGTATTCCCGCGAGTGCTCGCATCATCAAAGACATTTGATGACCGGCTGCTTTGAAGAGCGCGACGTCGCATTGCCACCATGATGATCGGAGGAGGAAGATACATGTAGTCAAGTCGACATACGATACCGTATTATATTATTAGTTCCTGCACCGCGCCGTCCCATAGCGCTCGCGCTAGACGTCCCCTTATCATCATCGCGGCCCCTTGCATGAAACGCGGACCCTTCTGTCTCCACCGAGGACGAGCTCGTTCACCTTCATCGACACCACCACCATCATCACTTACGGCCGCCCGTCCACAGTCATTCTTTTGGGAGCACCCGCTCACCGCAGTCACTCCTTCACCACTGCATCAACAGCAACGCCATCTTTCGCATCTCGGCGGGCCGGAGTGGGTGATATCGACAGAACAGACGACATTTCCATCCACAGACACCTCAGGAACACACCGGAAACAGCCTGGGACGACCAGACATGCTCCGCCGCGCCGCCCTCCCTGTCGCGCTCCTGACGGCGACCGTCGCTGCACAGACATCCACAAAGTGCAATCCCCTCAACAGCACATGCCCCGACGACGCCGCATTGGGCACCACATACAATGAGACCTTCACAGCCTCGACCACCGAGCTCAACCCCAACCTCTGGAATGTCACGGCCGGGACCGAGAACATCCAATTCACATCCCAAGGCGCCGAACTCGTCATCTCCAAGTCGGGCGATTCCGTGACGGCGGAGAGCGCGTTCTACATCTTCTGGGGCACCGTCGAGATCATCATGAAAGCCGCGAACGGCACGGGCATCATCTCGACGTTCGATCTGCTGTCCGATGACCTGGACGAGATCGACGTGGAGATCATGGGGGGCAACACCACGGCCATAGAGACGAACTGGTACGGATGGGGCAACACGAGCCAGTACAACTCCAAGTACCTGGCCGTCGAAGGGCCGCAGGAGGGCTTCCACAACTACACGATTGTCTGGGGCAGCACGGGTCTGCAATGGTGGATCGACGGGCAGGTCGGTCGGGACCTGCCGTACGCCCAGCCCGGCCAGTACCCGCAGACGCCGTCCCGACTCAAGTTCGGCATCTGGGCCGGCGGCGACAGCACCGAGCCCGAAGGCACGAGGGAGTGGGCCGGCGGCAACACCGACTGGAGCAAAGGGTACGTCCACCAAGACACTTGGACACCATATTAGCCTTCTACTAACGAACCCGCGCGCAGCCCCTTCACCATGACCATCCAATCCATCAAAATCACCGACGGCACCACCAACGCCTCCACCTACGCCTACACCGGCAAGACCGGCGACTACACCTCCATCACCACCACGCCCGGCGAATCCCAAGCCTACCAGACCATCCACCAAGAATCCACCACCGACAAGCTCCAAAACCACTGGCGCGGCCTGTCCACCGACGCCAAGATCGGCGTCGCCTGCGGCGTCGTCGGCGGCCTCGCCCTCGCCGCCCTCGCCTTCTTCGTCTTCTTCTGCGCCCAGCGCCGCCAGGGCGCCAAGATGGCCCGTCTGGAGGCGAGCGAGTGGGAGGCCAACCAGGCCGAGCTGATGGAGTACAGGAAGCAGATGGCCAAGGGCCAGTTCGCCGTCAGTAGCATGGGGCATGGGTCGCGGTATTAGGGTCTCCGGGGGATGGTGATGTGTCATGATACCACTGTTGTTAGCGGGTTTTTGCTTCGCTGTTCAAGTCGAGAGTATCTCAATCCTCTGCACAGGAGCGCCGGGCGCGCAGATTTCAAGATCACGACTGTTGTCTTTGTGGCGGCATCTCCCTCGAGCGTCTCACACCCACGTTTCAAGCCGTGCCAGTCTTCTGATCAGAACGTCAGTGGCAAGGAAGCAGAATCCGTGAACTGAAAGCTCGGAGTAACAAGGGATAGACACGCCGAGTAGATTCTCATTTATTACGACCCACAAATCTCGAGTGAAGAGCACCATGCCAAGAATCTCGCGGCTCTGCAATCTTCCCACGCCCGAGGCCGCCAAGCTCTCCCCAGCCTCACACGCCCACTCCTCTCCCCCTTCACAACCCACGGCCCCCACCCAGCACGATCCTCTGATCCACCTCCCTGCCCCCCAAAGGCGCCAACGGCTTCAGCTGCACCACCTTCTTCTCCGGCCAACGGAAATCCCTCGCACTCCCCGACTTGCACCCCTGATCCGCATCCAGCCCCTCGGCGGCCCGCTCCAACACCCGACCATCCACCGCCACCGGCGCATAGCCGTAATGCCTGCCGCGCCCGCTTCGCGCGATCGAAGTCCGTAACGCCTGCACGTGGTCCTCCTCCGGCCCCTCGCGCGCGCCAAACGCGACGGTGGCGCGCGCGGGCACGCGGTCGAGGATCTGCGCCAGCAGACGCCGGCTGCATGCTTCGACGTCGATCGCGCGGTCGAGGTTGAAGAGGATGACGATGCGGATCTCCTCCAGGGCGGTCAGGAGCTGGAGGTCCCGCCAGTCGCAGTGGACAGGGTTCTTCAGGAAGCTGTGGTTGGTGCCGACGGCGTCGACCGCCAGCATGACGGATTTCAGTCGCGCGAGCATGGCCGGCGGGAGCTGGCTGATCATGGACTGGTTCATCGTCGAGCCGTACACGAGCTGACTGTTGACGTAGAACGTGTTGTTTTCGTAGATGACCTCCTTGGCTTCCTGGTATATTAGACGAGACGTGCGCAGTAGGGCGGGCGTGAGGTAGGTAGGTGACAGTCCGGTAATCAGATGCTTTTCGTGACAGGCGCTTGCGACGACGATGCCGGATCTAATGGCGATGTAGCCTGTTGGCGAGAAGAGCTCCCGATACACACAGACACGAAGCTCTGGTGGTAGATCCATGAAGCGGAATGGAAGCTTAGGTCTGCACTCGGACTCCGCCTGTACCGCAGCTGAGACCCATTCATCGTCTGTATCGTCAAGGTCCGGCTCTTGATCCACGTCCGAAGGCAAATGATCGGTGTCATTCGCGACCTGACCAGGTGCTTTCGTGCTCAGATTGTCGCGATAGACGGCATCGTGCACGCACTCGACCAGCGCGTTGACCAGCTCCGTTGCATCAGGGTGATAGCGGTGGACGCTTAAAGCTTTTCCCAGGCACTCCTGCGCAATTGACACTCTCGGTCCTCCGCCACTGATCTTGCTTGCGGCGCGATCAGCCCAAGTCTGCGCATCGACGAAGCGGCCGCCATGAGACAGCACCTTTTTTTGCAAAATCCCCTTAAATTTGGCGACAACGCCCTTGAATGCAGGGCTGCCATTCTCAAATGTCGGGACGCCGAGCGGACGGTCGAGGGCAGTAGGTGCCGAGCTGCCTGAAGATCCCGACCCTAATGTTGACGAGGCCGGCGCGGTGAGTGTGACACCAGCGGCCTGAGCAAGTAGATGATTGACAAACGACCTGGCTAACGGATTGCTGCCGAGCGCGCTGCGCATTTCTTTGGACAAGTGTGCAGCCTTGGTCTGATCATCCCCATCGACCAGCACATCGCTCACGAAACCTCCGAGTACTTCGTCGACCTTCATTTCGGTCTTGCCGAATATGGCAGGTCTCCCATGCACGGCCCGGCGAAGACCTTCCATCAGCGCATCGCCGCTTGGGGTGGTAGCGAGTGCCGCCTTCTCGTCACTGACCAGATCAGTGCTCGCCGATAGATGCTGCAAGTCAGATGCGGTGGTAGACCCAGGTGGCGAGGTGAATGATGGAGGAGTGCGGAAGGGTGCGCCCAGATTGCCAGCGAACGATGACGAGCCAAACGAGACATCGCTACGTGACGTGCGGCCCGGTGAGGTAGCGAAGGCGGCGAACGAGCCGGCAGGCTTCAGAGGCGGCGGCTTGCCATTGAACTCGAACGGCATGCTGAGATGCAGGTGGTGGAAGTATAGATGCGACGTTCGTGTTGAGCCCGTCTGTTCCGCAGTGGTTATGTTTATAGCAGAGTTCGTGCAGTCGGTGTTGCCGGGAGGATGACAGGGTGGGAGGACGAAGTGAAGAAATTCTCAATCTTGCACCAGACGCGTGAATTGATCGTGTCATCTGTAGGAAACCCGCGAATCGAGCCAAATGCGCTCCACTTTCACATGCTACTTACGAGAGTCCGATCACGTGTCAGTCGACTCGCCGCTTCCTAGCTTGCCATTGGCACCTGACGTTTTCGGAATGACTTTCAAAGAGAAGTCGACGTGCTTGGTGCCTTGATGGATGCTAGACGAGCTGATGATGTCGATATCGTCACATACGTAGTCCGCCACATTCTCCTCCGTGAGGCCGCCAGACACTTCGATCAGGTATTTGCCGCGGCCCCAGCGGTCTTTCAGGCTCTTGGATGCTACGCGAACGCCGTCGGGAGTGAAGTTATCAAGCATGACCACGTCGGCGCCCGCTTGGATGGCCGTCTCTGCTTCTTCTTCGCTCTGGCACTCAACCTCGACCTTGATCGCGAAGCCCCCCGCTGCCTTTGCTGCTGCGACTGCCGAAGGTATGCTACCACCGCAGGCCCAGATGTGGTTGTCCTTCAGCATCGTCATGGCACTGAGATCCTGCCGGTGGGGATCACAGCCTCCAACGAGCATGCCATATTTCTCCACGAGACGAAAACCTGGTGTAGTCTTGCGCGTGCCCGCTAAGGTATTCTTGTATCCGGCTTTCCGGAGCAGCGACAGCAGCGAATGAGATTTGGATGCAATGCCAGAACATCTCGAAATGGTATTCAACGCTACTCGCTCTCCCAGCAAAAGATTCCTTGCCGGTCCCTTGACCGTAGCAATGTGCTGCTTCTTCTCTTTGCCAACCTCCTCGCCCTCTTTCACATGCCACTCGACGGTGCAATCAAGCTGCTTGAAGACCTCATCGAAGAAGGGAACTCCAGCGAGAATGCCTTGGCTTTTTGCAAGCAGCCGAGCTTCTGCTGGCCCGTCTCCGACCACAAATCCACCGTAGTCGAAGCTGGGTGTATCCTCCTCCAGCCAAGCTCCTACTGTCCTCTTCCACGAAGGTGGGAGAAGATTGGCCGGGTTGCCGTGAACTGGTGCTCCTTCCCTGATCGACATATTGCTTGCTCTTGACAGTCCTCAGAATTGCTGGTGAACTATAGAAGAAGTGAAGCCAGAAGAAGAGCTTCTGGTCGGATGAAGCCGAGCTATCGATGACGCTTCTGTTGGAGCTTACTTGACGGTCACCTACATGTACATGAACGACCCATGAGGTCTGTAGACGGATGGAACATTTGGGTACATATGTTTATAGGAAGCGTGTCGGGATTTTGCCAAGTACCTCGAGATTCAATCACGGACCGCGCACCTTCTTCATCACATGCTACGTTGTGGCCGGATAACCTAATAACGCATCAAAGAGCACAATGGAGGTAGAGGTCTCGAGCCGAGGCAACGAACATAAGTATTATTTGTGAATGCAAAAGTCTTGTGATGACCCATTTGTCTCTCGTCAGACAAGCTGATGGGTATGAGCCAAGACCCTTGCAGTGATTCCCTTTGATGCTTGTTGCGTCCTCCAACTGTCACACCCAATTTGGCAGAACTATCAGTTCCTGAGGTTTCAGAATTCGGTATCTGCCGCTCAGTCTTTGGGCGCAACCTCCTTTTCCCTGCTCACATCTCCATGCATCTCCCGCCATTTGGTCGTCAGCTCATCGCTCTCAAAACTCATGACCGTCGTAAGCGCCTTGTCCAAATCCTTCACAATCTCCGTGGGCCTTCCTTTCTCACCCTCGACCAAACTGTCCTGCCATCCGTTGCCTTCTCGATCAACCCAAATGCTGTTCAAACCCGCAGCTCTTGCACCCACCACATCAAATGGGTTGCCAGAAACAAGCCAAATCTGTTCGAGCTGCTTCTTGTCATTGGGGTCCTTCCCGACCTTGTGCGCGAGATGCATATACGTCTCTTTGGCCGGCTTGAACTTCTTCACTTCCTCCACCACCACGATATCCTGGAAGATATTTGCGTGCTTCGAGAGGTCCGGCGAGCTCTTGACACTGGTGGACACCATCTGGTGCGTACCGTTCGAGAAGACGACGGCTTTGATGTCCGGTGTAGACTTCAAGCCGTTCATGGTTCGTTCGACGTCGGGGAAGCAGGTAAGGGAGTCGTAGGCTCTCATCATCTCTTCCGTGCTCTTCTCATCGAGCTTGACGGACGACTCGGCGAGAGCATTCCTCAGCGAACGGCGCGTGACTGCTGAGAAATCCTCATAGTGGCCTGCCTGCAAATCAGCAGGATCTTATACAGGGCGTAGCCCGACTTACCCATGCTGTTGAGTCTCCAGGTGTATTCGAGCTGATACTTGCGCCATGTTGCCGCGATTGTCTTTGCCTTTTCCTCTCCAAAGGGAGCAGTTAGCTTTTGTGCGATCGACTGCGTAGAGAGGAGAGTGCCATAGGCGTCAAAAGCGAGCACGATGCGCGGATTGTCGTCACCCATGGTGCTGAAAATATGTGCGTTCTACTATGAGAGAGACAATTGTAGGTACTTAGCCGGTCAACAAAATGCCTCCACAAAGCTCTAACCGCTGTTGATTCTGGTCATCGAAGCGCAGGTAAGATTTATGTCAGTGACGACATGAACGTGGAAATCATACGGAATCCGTGCAAAACCCGACCGTCTGGATTCTGGGAGCGGGAGATCGACAATGAGATCAGCTCTCCAGATCGAAGCTTGTTCCTGAGCGAAAGACGACATCATCTCCATTCAGTCGCACAGGCGTTGCGAAAGGGATAGCTGGGAAGGATCACATGCGCTTCTTACCTTCCAGGTCAAAGACCAGAGACATGTCATGACCGCTGAAAATGAAACTACGAGCTTCAGCGCATTTCAAGATGCACTGTCAATCACTATCATTGCCAAGCTTGCGCCTGAGACGAGCAAGAGGAGGAAAGCAGTAAAAGGTCGGAAGAAAGAGATCAAACCAGTCATCAGCGCTGAGAGCAACAGTCTTGGTGATGCAGCAGAGCTATCCGAATTCGTTGAAGTAAGTCGAAACTCGTAGGCATTGATGCCAATCCATTCTGACGCTTGAAAATAGTACCTTGCTGAAGAAATATTCGTGTCCTTACCAGATGAGCTTAGGTTGCTCTCATACTCCGCCGTACAGGATGATCCATCGCTGTCTGAGAAGTACGATCTGCCCTTGGACACCGTCATTTTGGATCAAGTCGTCGAGCATTTGCCACCAACTGTTTCCGACTCCTTGTCGAGCTATGGTCTCATCAACAGCGACTTGTCAAACCTGGACCGGTTCATCGAGCCCGTCATATCGACCTACATAGAGTCCACGACCGTGACGCCACCAGAGTTCGCCCCGGCGTTGACGGCCGCTCGTCCAGACGGCTGCGAACTATGCTCTCGAGAGCATCTCCCGCTTACCTATCATCATTTGATCCCAAGACAAATGCATGACAAGGCTGTCAAGCGCGGATGGCATAAAGAGTGGGAGTTGCAGAAGGTTGCTTGGCTGTGCAGAGCTTGTCACAGCTACGTGCACCGCATACTGTCGAATGAGGAACTGGCGCGGGAATGGTATGAGATCGACAAGCTGTTGGAGAGAGAAGATGTGCAGAAGTGGGCTGTATGGGTCTCGAAGATTCGTTGGAAAGCGAGATGATGTAGACGATTTCGCTGGTAAGTTTGATGGGCAGATATTATGTGATGGAGATGAACGTCATGTAGATGGCGCGTGGGGTGGCCGACAATTGCGGCGGTGCACGTTGGTAGTGCAGCCACAGACTACCGCCGTGTCATCAAACAACGCCCGTCGCGAGTATCATCCCACTTCGACAATGCTAGTAGTGAAGTCGCAATAGCGTACGGTCGGGTCCGATAGGGCTGCGCATAGCTAGGTTCCGCAGGACCTTCGGTTAGTCGATGACGAAACGGTCGACAGATCTTTCCCATGTTGGGTTGCGGTAGTCCAAGCAGGTTTACGTACGCAGTGTTTGATCTCTTGCAGGAGCCTTCCAGCTCCTGGAAGACCTTTTGCAAGACAATCCCATACAATTCCGAAGTATTGGCAGCAGAGCGGAATCATCAAAAGCCCTGCCGCCAGTCGAGCATTACATGAGCTGATGCATATTCGAGTCGTCGGGTCGTCTGGTGCTAGAGCTGCCTTGTATGCAACTAGCAGGCAAACTTCAGAGCTGATCATTAGTACCACATGGGCGATTGGAACCTGGGGTGCATGTGATCGACCAATAATGCCGAATGGCAAGGAGCCAGGCGGACGTCTAAGTGGCTAGGGTAAGTGCACTTGACTGCCTCCAGAAGACCTTGAGAAGTTCCATGGAAGCGCTTGATCATGAGCTACTGTAGCGGATCGCGATGCCTTACTCGGTCATTTGCGTCGTATTGCATTCTGCTATCTGCGCGGCTGGCAAGCTTCAGCCTCTGATCTTTGCTCAGTGAAGCTCTTAGCTACACCATGCGGTCGCCGACGATGTGCAGCCATGCATGCAGGCCGGCAAAGGGCTGAAGTCAGAATGGAATATCGACAAGCTGGGGGCAGAGAGTTGTGGCTGAAAAGTCGACCCCGAGTTGGATGGTCGCGTTCCCGGGCAGACTGCCAAGTTGGCTCCCATCGAGCGGGTAGAACATCCAAGTGGGCTAGCGTGTCCATTTCGAGGAGGATGGAAGCGTGGCATCAGGCGATTCGGGAGGGCGGGCGGTCACACAATCTGCACGTGGCAGATGTCCTGCAAGACTGCAAGGTCCAGTCGTCGCTTCGTTCATTATTGGTCGCATAATAAGAAGCTGCAATAATAATGCGTCTTGGTGAGCCACAGGGAAACGGGTTCGCACGCGAGATGCAGCCATCCCGCAGTTCGGGGATGCCGTGTATGTAGAGCGCCGCTACCAGACTAAGCGATGCGTCCCGGAAGTCGATGTTCGGGTATGGCACGCATAGCGCATAGCCTGATGTCTTTGCTGGCACACTATGGCGGAGGTACCAGTATATCCCGTCCATTTCGCGAGCCAGGCGCTCGGACCAGCCACCAGCCTCCAGCTGCTGATGAGAGATGACCCCTCCTCCACGCATGTCCGTCCGTCGGGCTTGAAAGCCTTGAGAACAAACACTAACAACGCCTCGCTGCACTCCTGGGAAAGCATACATGTAGCGAGACTCGCGACAAAACTGTAGCCCACCTCAGCACAGGAGTCGCGTGGTGCCGTACCAACATTGACACGGCGACTACTCTTGCTGCTGCCACCCTAATAAGCGACTGCGCACGCACGCACGCACGCACGCACGCACGCACGCACGCACGAACCCTGGACCACGGCTCAGCCTCCCCACTGACCACGAGTCCACGATCTACCCTCCACTACCACCACCACTCGTCTTGGCGTGTGCAGACTACCTGACCGCCGCGACCCCGCGTGCAGAAAGAGTTATTGGAGGCAGGGACACAGCCGGCGACATAAAGCACCTCCAGCCCACCGCAACGAGAAGTGATCGGCATCTGGCGCAGAGCCGCCAACAGCACGAGAGTGAAGTCATACATTCCAACATCACACCCGACGGCTGGCTGGGATGTCGTACTATCCAGGTCAAGGCTACCACAACCAGCATCAAGGGGCCTATCCGCCACAGCAGCAATACGGCGGGTATCCTCCACCACAGCAATACCCTCCGCAAGGACAACACCCGTAGGCAGCCATGTCATGACCCCGACGCAAGGCAGACACACTGACATTGACTTCGCAGGCCTTACGGTAACCCTTCACCTCAACCCGCCTATAATGGAGGTTACAGCGCACCACCGGCTCCGCAGTATGGTAATGGGTACCAGCAGCCCCCGCCGCCCATCCCGAACGGCTACGCAGGCCCACCACCATCTGGCCCTCCTCCACCGCAGCAATATCAGCAGGCGTTCCAGCAGGGCACAGGATATGGCAGGCCGCCACCACCTCCACAGCAGATGCAGTCCTTCGGGCCGAATGCGCCTCAAGGTTACTCCTTCCAGTACTCGAACTGCTCCGGCAGGCGGAAGGCGCTTCTTATAGGCATCAACTATTTTGGGCAGAGGGGCCAGTTGAGAGGGTGCATCAACGACGTGAAGAACATGTCCACATACTTGAATCAACATTTCAACTACAAGAGGGAGGATATGGTCATCTTGACGGACGACCAGCAGAACCCGATGAGCCAGCCTACCAAGGCCAATATACTGCGGGCCATGCACTGGCTGGTCAAAGATGCAAGACCGAATGACTCGCTTTTCTTCCACTATTCCGGACACGGCGGCCAGACGCCAGATCTGGACGGAGACGAAGAGGATGGATATGACGAGGTCATCTACCCAGTCGACTTTAGGCAAGCAGGACACATTGTAGATGACGAGATGCACCGCATCATGTAAGTAACGCACGTGTTGTCTTCACGCGATGATGGCCTGACGCGAATCAGGGTGCAACCATTGCAACCGGGTGTCCGGCTCACGGCCATTTTCGACTCGTGTCATTCCGGCTCCGCTCTGGACTTGCCGTACATCTACAGCACACAGGGTGTGCTCAAGGAGCCCAATCTTGCCAAAGAAGCTGGCCAAGGTCTTTTGGGCATTGTGTCGTCGTATGCTCGTGGAGACCTTGGCGGCATGGCATCGACAGCAATGGGCCTTTTCAAGAAGGCTACCTCTGGAGGAGACACCTACGAACGAAACCTGCGGACCAAGACATCGCCCGCGGATGTCATTATGTGGAGCGGGTCCAAAGACTCTCAGACATCGTATGTTGACCCCCCAATCTCTGAAGATTCAAAACTCTTGCCCTTTAATGCTGCGCTTCTTGCACCCCACCTGGAAACATCCATCTCACGAGACACTTCCTTTGCTCCGCGCCATGAGGAATGCCATACGGTCCCTGAGATGTGGTTTGTGCCACACAAGGACATCAATGGCGCGATTCTGATTTGATTTGAGCCGCATCGTTGCAACTTAGCAGGGCGTTCATGACGATGAGGTGCATGACTTGACAGCGAGCCATGGAACGGAAAAAGTTGTTAGCTATAGTGCTTCAAACGTATACCTCTTTACGTCCTTTCGTCTCGAAGGGCCCATAGTGGCTGCTTCAGGACGAGGGGACGATGAGTTGCGTTCGCACTATGGCGCGACTACCGCTGCAGCCCTGCATTCTCGGCCCGCACCACTCCTTTTGGAACACATGTAAGGGCGCATGGGCTGACTTATTGCACTTTGATGTAGTGCCGACGCGAACATCGCTGGACAGGCTACTGGAGCCATGTCATGGGCTTTCATTGCCGCGCTGAAAAAGAACCCTCAACAGTCTTACGTGCAACTTCTCAACTCCATTCGAGATGAGTTGGAGGCCAAGTACAGCCAAAAGCCGCAGCTAAGCTGCTCGCATCCATTGGGTAGGCCTCAGACAGCCATCAAGCTTGAAAGCTAGATCGTCAAGAACAATTTGTCTCTAATACTTGATTTTCTGTACAGATACCAATCTCCTATACGTGATGTAAAGGGAAGCCACGATGCCAAGATCGCGAGACATGGCACGAGCGGCAGCGAGACTCGAATTGTTGGATACGCAGCATCCCAACGCGGGAAGGCGAGAAATGATAGGTAACCATAGGTCGGTCACAATGGCGCTGGACATGATGCATGGCGCGAGTCGCGGCAGCGTAGGATTGGACGCGGGATGGCGGGTGACGACCGTTGCGAGAATCAGGGATTGCGATAGAGACGGAGGGGGCTTCAGGTCCTTGCATTTACTGGTGAAGCTAAGGTATTATGGAAGACGTCTAGCCTTGCGCCATAGAAATTGTGGCTCGATGCTCCTGATATTGCTGCACAGATGAAGGCGTCTATTAGACTTTTGTGCATAGTACGCAATGCGCATATACCCTATGCCTTTGCCGCCGGAAGTGCAGAAAAGACGGTGCGATGTCGAACGTAAGGCCGTCCATTGGCGTTCGACGGTGCTGTCAGTACATTGATAGAGTGGCTGTTGATGGTATGTATTAGCATGAGTCGCGCGCATGGCCTTGGACATCGCCCATTACCACATGTCCCATGATGTGAAGGGCAGGAGAGATGAGTACGGAGTGGCCGGTGGTCCGCTTGCATAGGTGCCTTAGTGCATCCTAATTATGCACAGTGGGATATACGAGGTACGAGCCAGACTGGCCGACTCGGCCTTACCGCTTTGATGCACGAGGGCCCGATAATAATAATAAGACAGGTCCTCGTCTTCAAGACTGACGAATGATGGTCTTCCTTTCGGTAATGAGGTCCCTATCTACTACCTACTCAGGTAGTCGGCATGACTCCACGCGTCGACACCTCAGTGCGAACGACCACGTCCCGGGTCATGTCCCCACGGACCTACGCTGCGGGAGCGGACGACGCAGAAACACTATACATCTAATCAAGGGCTCTCGGCCTCATGTCCTGGGGATGGGTACAGGTACGCGGTGCCCATTTGATTAATCTCTACCTAATCCTATTCCTGCACTGCTTGCGCTTATGCGGAGAGATTGTGGAGTGCATGACACAACCTAGATCGATCATACATCAAATCCTCCGGACGATGTACCTTATTGAAGTCCTGAGGCTCTTCAGATCCGGGAAATCCGTCAATATCAGCTGAGAGACTTATTATTAGGATTTGTGACAGGTGCACGACTGTAACAGATGGGAAAGACGAGCATGCACCAGGTCTCCCGGTATGTCGCCGGTCATGCTCGGGTCCCTACGTGGGAAACTGGTCAAAGTCAATGCTTATCACCTGAGACGTGAAACATGGCTCAGCTTCCACATTGCACGCGCGAGAGGGGCCTCATCAGTCCGGTGCTGCGCAGTCATGCCTTCATCCGCCATCACGACCGGGGTCAGATGGCGCTGGGCCTCGCCTGTGTAGCCTTCAAGGCGACACAGGCTCCCACATTTGATTTGCAGGTAAGTAGTGTGCATACGAGGTACTCTCATTCTTCAGACTTTCACCCTCATTTCCTGGACGACAATCGCTTCCTCTTGGCAGCACCATGCCGCTCCAGCTCCTGCATGCCAGCCTCTCGCTTGCCCTGCTGTCCTTGATGGGGACGGCACTGGCCCAGAACAGCCCACTACCAATCGTGGATCTGGGCTATCAGCTTCAGCAGGCCACCTTGTTCAATTCGACCGGAGGCTTCTATAACTTCAGCAACATCAGATATGCCGCGCCACCCACAGGCAAATATCGTTTCGACGCACCGCAGCCGCCTGCTGTAAACCGTTCAGGCGTCCAGCAAGGCTTGCCTGACCGGATCTGTGCCCAAGCGGCTCCCGCCTGGCTTGCGATCGCGGCAGCGTATCTTCCCAAGTATTTCGGCGGACAGACCAACTTCAATGCGTCCAGCTTTAACACGAGGTTCAATACCTCCAACCCGCCTGCACAAGATCCCAGGACGACGGAGGACTGTTTGTTCTTGGATGTGATTGTTCCGGAGAAGATCTTCAACAAGGCCGGCAAAGGCCACGGCGCACCGGTCCTGGTGTGGATCCATGGTGGTGGCTACTCGCTTGGATCGAAAAGTGACTCGGGCAATCCTGCAGGACTGATAGCACGGAGTCAAGATAACAGCAAAGAGGGGATCGTCTATGTCTCTTTAAACTACAGGTGAGCGAGCTGATCGAACGTGTATGGTGCTAAGTTGACTGACCACCCTGTCTGTTGCCATCAAGATTAGGTGCATTTGGGTGGCTATCTGGTCCGAGTTTCCAGGAGACCGGCGCGGCCAATGCAGCCCTTCTGGACCAGCGATTGGCTCTCGAATGGGTCCAGAACCACATTGCCAAGTTCGGTGGCGATCCCAAACGTGTGACTGTTCTTGGCGAGAGCGCGGGCGGGGCCTCCATCATGCATCAAATCACAGCTTATGGAGGTCTGCGAGGTCCTGTCCCATTCCAGCAAGCAATCATACAGTCGCCCGGCTTCCTGCCCATGGTCTCACATCAGAAGCAAGAGTCCACGTTCCAGGCCTATTTGACTCTGCTCAATGTGTCCTCTCTGGAGCAAGCACGCGGTCTGACCTTCACACAACTGCAGAAGGCGAACATCATCCAGATAGGTCAGTCCTCGTATGGAGAGTTCACCTACGGACCAGTGGTCGACGGCAACTTCACTCCAGCCCTGCCAGGGGAGCTGCTGCTACATGGACAATATGACCACAATCTGAAAGTCATGGTCGGGCACAATGCCCACGAGGGTCTCCTTTTCACGAATCCATTCATCCAGAATAAGACAGCACTCGTGGGCGCGGTGCTAAGTTTGCTGCCGACTGTTGCGGCTTGGCCTTTGACCATGCGGTACATCCTTGAGACTCTTTACCCGCCGATCTTCGATGGCTCTCAAGCCTCGGGCTACACCGATGAGATTACTCGTGCTGCCGCGCTCCTCTCGGATGTCGTGTTCGCGTGAGTCTACAGGATCCCCAACGCCATACCGCGGTCTCAGGTACTAACGCAACGGCACAGGTGCAACACGTTCTGGCTCGACGAAGCGTTCGGCAACAAGACCTACGGCTACTACTTCGCTGTCCCCCCTGCGCTGCACGGGGGCGATATCCCGTACACCTACTACAACGGCGGCGGCACGTCGCTCATGGTCTTGAGCACCTCCGTAGCCATCACCCTCCAGGAATATACCACGACGTTCGCGGAGACCGGGTCGCCTAACGGGGCGGGCACCCCTTACTTCCAAGTCTACGGCCGCAATGCCACCGTTCAGGACCTAAACATTACGGGCATCAGTCAGATCGTGGATCCCGCGGCCAATTCCAGGTGCGATTGGTGGCAGAAGGCACTTTATGTCTAGTGGGTCCTTCGTGGAAAGGCGTCGGACTATGTGTGCGAGCAGATAGACATGCTTTTTCAGCCAAGTTATATCTGATTCGGTGACGGCGAAATGACGAGATGACGCGTGACTTTGACATGGTTCAATGATCTTCCCAGGCTCCGCCATCACGATAGCATCGACCCCAACACCACGACGGCCCCTCCCGTCGCCGTCGTGTGATAAAGTGCGCCGCAGGAGTCCCAGCATGCTGGAAAAGCTTCCTCTGTATGACCCCGTGACAGATGGTGCTCCGCGAGAACGGCCGGATCCCTTGGACCCCTGATTGAAACCGGCCTACACACGACTCGTGACTGCGCACGATATAAAACCCATGTTCAGCAAGTCGCTAATAGAAGGCGCAGTCTCTGCCCTAGCCACTAGCGATCCATGAACCGACCCGCCAGTGAAATTACACCAGATGAAGATCCAAGATCCCTGCCATGTGCGCCGCGAGGCGAAGATTTCCCCGAAAAAGAAGATGGCAGCTCGGCGGTGGGAGATACCAGTCTATCAAGTTTGGCAGAGTCATGGAGACAACGGTCATGATCGCACACTCCTTCCGCTTTAACCCCTTTGCGCCCGCTCTGAGCCGTAGCCTGATGGCGGGACTGCCAGTGAGACGACAACCCGAGGTTCCGAGTCGCTCGTCTCGACCTCGTCTGGCAAGATTCATGGTGCGGTCGATCAAGCTCTTCCCCACCTTCCACATGTCGTTATAAATTTCTGAGCGTGCCGGACGTCGTTGTGCGTCCCAGAGGTGATCTACGCTGGACCGCGCCCGCATTGCGAGCTCGATCAGCCTGCAGTCGAATCGTCGAGGCTACATAACCGCCCGCAAGTGACTAACAGGATTGAAGCAACCAAGATAAAATTTCACTCTATAGGCAGCATGTCATGTCCAAGGCTTGAACAGGACTGGCTTCGTCCGCGAGGCGTCTCTGACACACTTGCCAAAGCTACTGAGTCGAAATCAGGGCTCCCAAGGCCCGTCAGGGAAACGCATACTTCAGGTGTCCCAAGGGATCTCAAGACCGAGATCTGGATGGGTGCCTACCATGCGTTCAAACCCCCGATGCTCATTGGGGACGCACGCGGATGTGAGGGGTGACGGCACGCCACTCGAGTGCCAGACCAGCTTTGCTATTGGAAGATGCCTGAGTCGCGTTTGCGTCGGATCCAGCCGACCATGGGCTCAGGATGCAGGATCGGCAGATCCATTCACGACCGGGTGTGGATTGGGGGAGGTTTGGGAGTCGGTGTGTCTGCGCGGGATACAAGGGTCGGCAGCACTGAAGCGCTGTGTGTTGGAGCACGGACGGAGGTGCCCTTTGCCGGTGCTACGAGCACTGCAGTTGAAGTCAATGTCGAGCTGTTCCTCGGTACGGAGTCGACGTCCCGGCCACGTGCTGCGTTGATGTGCCGCGTGATGAGGCGCCAGTAAACTCTCCCCACAGTCCCCTGCGATCTGTGCTCAAGCTCGGGGTTACGAGATGTTTTCGAGATGGTGATGAGATCAGTAGGTAGTGAAAGGTGAGTTCATGCAACCGGCACTACTGCAGGACGGCAAAGACATGCCCTTCAGTCATCGATACAGTGACTCGCCGAACGCTTCTCAGGAAGCCAGTAGTATCATCATGGTAATGTTACATCTCAAGTTTTCTCACTGTCGTCTCATGGTGTGTCATCACTCTCCTGTTGCTTCCGTACTGTCGCAACCGGCGATCTCGATGCAGGTGTCGTCGAACTCGTCTCACATCTTGCGCTTGACCTCCTCAGCTTTGCCTTTGACCTGGCCAGCCACCTGTCACCGTCATCAGTAGATGTTCCCTGCCAAACCTCCTCGCCAGGTACGCGCTCACCTCGTGTGTCTTGCCCTTGGCCTCACCCTGAAGCTCTGCGGCCTTGCCCTTGGCCTCGCGTGCGTTCATGCCGACGGCCTCCTTGGCGGCTTGCGCTGCCTCCTCTGTATCCCAGATCAGCATCCACGCCCAGGTCGTATGAGTGCAATCTTCTCTAATAAAGACTCACCGCCCTTCTCGATGCCCTTCACAGCCGCCGACGCGACGGTCTTGTCCACCGTCTTCGCCGTCTCCTTGGCGGTGTCCACTACGGATTTGCGAACGCAGAGAGAGGTGCTGAAGAGGCGCGCTTGGCGGGCGATGGCTTGGCGAAACATTGTGATGGCTGCGGGGATGAGTCGTTGCTGGTTTGTGATGATATGGAACGGATTCGGGACGATGTCGAGCTTATCTTGGTAATGGTTAATGAAGGAGGAGTGGGATGAAGAGAAGTAGGAGGTACACACACGAGGCTGGTAATGTACATGTATGCAGGCAGGATGACGGCATCGTTACCTATGTATGTCCACAGTGAGTGCTTCCTCCATTATTATTGCGGGGCTCGACGGCGAACGCGGTTATTAGGAGGAGGAGGAAATATCGCCAGCCGCTCACCCTGTCCTCACATCATCACATGCACGCAATTGCTCCGTCGAGCAAGTCAATAATGCGTTTGCAGCATACCTACATGTACGTCTGCCTACCCAGTGGAGACTTGTGCCGTAGCCCATACAGTACTAGTAGTACCTTCTCATACTGCACCGCTGCTGACACCTTCTGCTGCGGGCGGGCGGTCGGTAGGATGTTTCCAGGAGCGGCGCTGGCCTCGACGATGGATCGCACATGGACGCTATACGGGCCATGATTATTCCGTACAGTACAAGCCACCATCACAGCCTACGACGACTCGAATCCCCCATGCGTCCTTCCGAGGCGAGACCGTACTCACCCCATGTCCCTTAGCCTCTCATTCCAGGATCTCACCAAAGACTCCTGCTGTCTCGACTCTCGCACCGCGCATGCGCAATCTAGTCGTCTCGCATCCTCCGTTGTCGCGCACGTAATTGGGGATCATCGGGATTTCCATCCTGGAGTGTAGGCTTAGCCGACTGAGCTTGTGTGGAATGCTGGACGAGCCACTCCACGAGGCCATGATGTTGGCAAGACGGCGATGTAGGGAAACACCCGTACCATTGGAACATTTCTAGCCCTTTCCGCCGTTTGGCCTCGGTGAACGGTGAGTCAGGTTCGGTCAGTGGATCCCACTTGCATTCGATAGCCAGCACCAGATCCTGGTCTGTCTGGCACGATATTGAGTCACAATGTGTGATAAAGCCGCGAGCATACGATCGTGTTCGCCACCATTCGGCAATGAGATTCGGGCCCTTACGGCTCGTACAAGCACTGCAAGCCGCATGGTAAATAATCGCTCCAGCAATGGCTCATCAAACCAGACCATGCAGTCAGTCCAGGACCGTACGCTAGCGGAAGGAAGACGTACGTTAGTAGGGACGAGAAAACGAGAAACCCGTCGGTACCATTGATCCGAACGGAGACCGACTAGAGCTTGTCTCGCATGAAGTCGCCTTGCGATTTTGCCGGCGTCGCCAGGACGCATTGATGAGAGATCCTGCAATCACACATTGATACCTCGACGTATCAAGCTGCTGTCGAGCTATGAGTGACCGAACAGTGGATTCAGATCCAAGTATTGATCATCGCCTAAACTTCTGGCAACATGTCAGTGTCATCGATCTGGTGAGACTGCCACACAGAACCACCCCAGAACTTTTCAATGCAAGAGCACAAAACCACTCACGTCGCTCACGGTCTGGTCACTCGCAGTGATTGACCGGCATACGTTCAGCCCTTTCGGCATATTGGGCTATAGACCGAGACCATACCAAGCGGCTAACTACGATGACCTGGCTATGCCAATTCAGCAATATGAGCAACGCCAACCAAACTTGTCCAGTCTTTCTCTAGAATTCGCTCCCATTCTTGGGGTCATTGTAGGAATGCTCGGCTGGGCTAGGCAATGTCTCCCACTGACACAAGTGCTTCGACTGAGGAAGGCAGTAGTGCTGGCTTCGACGGGAGCGCCGCGATCCCACTCCAGGACATGATGAATCTGCCCCCTACCCGTTGATCACCTACTCTATAAGAAGGTGCGCAGAGAATGCCCTTGAACATCAACCAGATCTTCACTTTCTACACAATCGCAGGCCGATCAAGCTCAAACGACCTCACGAATTCAGACTCGATCACCCACGATCCGTCAATATGTACTTCAACTTCGCAGCTCTCGTTGCTCTGCTCCCGGCCCTCGGCGCCGCCACCAGCTACCTCAGGCCCAGTGCAGACGGCGATGGTGGCAACGACGCTATCAACCTCAAGGCCAGAAACGTTGGTAGCGGTGGCCCAGGGCGCAACACTTGCGATGGCGCCAGCTTTAATCCCGTTCTCCAGCCTGACGAAAACAAGCCGCTGGTCGCTGACTGCCAGGACATGCTGAAGGACATCCAGCAGGACCGCGAATGGATTATCTCCCAGAACTCCACGAGGACTTTGGTCACCAAGGGCACCTGTACGTCGCAACACATATCCCGCAGTTCACATCCACTCCCATAGCAACGAGCTGACGCATTTTTCTGCTTCTGCAGGCGCTTTCAACGCCATGGTGGAGGGTTCCATGGGCAACCTCAAGGGCGTCGTCGGCAACCAGGACGTCATCGACATCACCAACGACTCCATCACCAAATTTGGAAGCGATGGCCATGTCGCCGCTTATGGCTCTTTCGGCGTCTTGGTGAACGCCGCGGGCGGTGTGCCGTGCGACATGTTTGGCGATGACACAAAGAAGGTGAATGTGTTCTGGACCCTCGCCAGGGTTGGAGGCACGGTCACGCCGGACTCGCGATAGGAGGCTGACGAGGACGATGCACATCTTTTGCATCACGGGCGATCATCGGGCACACGTCTGGAATGGAGAGAGATCATGCGGCAGGTTCTGTCATGCCATCGTGGGATGACAGGGACTTATCTTAGGCTGCTTTCAGACATTACAGGATGTGTGTCGTGAGTGTGGGATCTCAAGAAGCGAGCATGTTTGTAGCCCGCTAGCATGTGTAAAGTGTACTCGAGATCAGGGACTCGACCGCTCAACTCGAACATCAATCTCCGATCAGATGTAAACGTCTCTTCGACCGTGCGAGGCGGAGAGACACTATCGCGGCGATTTTTTTTATGCTAGTAAGACACTGGCCTTGATGGGTCTTGACTCGCAGATTCCCGCCATGGCACAAGTCCGGGCCGGCCACCCACAAGTGCCCTAGCTAGCCCGCAGCGCTCACCGCACGTGGCAACGCAGGCATCCGTCTATGATCATGGCCACATATCTTCCCCATCCGGTAAATAAACGAAGCCACCATGCGATCTTCTTTTTCTTTTTCCTTTCTGCTGTTTCAGCGGCTGCGAGTCCGGCGGCTGCAGACAGATGCTTTGGGACAGGCACTGCGGGTGTCGTCCCGAAGAAAAAATTGGATGTGGGATTGGGGCACGGAGAAGAGGCGTCTGGCGTGAGGCGTAGGAGAGCAGGGGGAGGTGGAAGATGTATTTGAGTATCGGGAGAATCATGTGCCGGGTCGTCATGGTGTGCACTGAGTGTTTAGACAACCTACACCTGTGAAGCACTTTGAGTTGGGTGATGTTCTTTTCCGCGAGGGGTGTGTTGACATGGATTTGGTGGTGGAAGGTTTTTGTGGGGTGGCTGATATGGGTGCCGTTTTGCAGTGCTATAGTTGTGATAGTTACGATGAAAAATGCGCATTTTTGGGCGATTGCTGCTACGATGCTGACGCGAAGTTGTATACGGTGGATTTCCTGTCTGGTGCGAGGGTTTGGGTGGGAGAGCTGATGGGTGTTGGTGTAGTGGTGTTGGGATAAGGTTGCTTAGGGTTGATGTCAACGACAGTCAGAGATGGCTGTTGGGGACGGTTTTCAGCTGGAGGGGTTCCCGACTCTGATTCATGGTACGATTGAGGAAAATGGGCTCGAGAAGACGGTAGTCATGTTGACGGCATTGCGTCTTTACAAGTTTGCTGTCAGACAATATGAGCATATAATGCTCGACATGCTCATCTATCCCCACTTCATCTTATTCCTGGCAGCGGCAAACTGCTGCCAAGCCCGCGGCAGTTGCAAGCGTTCCTTGGGGGAATTAATGTTTGTGCTTCGCCACTTGGGCGGCGTGTCGTCTATCGCCTTGGCAAAGCGCGAGGGATCCGTGAGTGCAAGAAGAATCTTGTCACTTTCTTGACGGCGTTTCTTCCTGCAATGCTCGTTGGCATCAGAGTCGCTCTCATGGAAGTTTGCGGCCGAGATGTGGTGCAAGGCGTTGTTTGCGGAAGAGGGTCACACATCGTCGTTGCCCGCCTAGCTAGGCAGGACGGGTTGTGACGACTTGTGATGCCGCGCTCGTCGCGGAACTGTGTCATTGCGAGCCAATGTGTATCCTCGCAGACAAAAGGCTTCTACTGGGTAGCTGCGGCGATGCATAGCTCTTTCCACAGTTCAAGACCAGCAGCTGCGTGATGAACAGCTCACTGAAACCTGATCATATTCTTCATCCTCTTCATGAAGCGTTGTAGCCACGTCCGGTCTGGCGCCTCGTCGAGCTCGGCCCTCAGATCCACATAATGATTGGGGTTGCTCGCTGGCCGCATCATTTTCTGGCCGAGCGGATATTGCTTGGCGTAAGTGTCGTCGAGCAGTAGATATGCAGCGTTGACCTCGGCGACCTCGTTGCGATAAGGCGTCGGTGGTGTCTGCAGGCGTTTGCGGAGGAGTGATTGGAATTGTCGGTCCTCGGGGCGCAGACGATCGACGGGCCAGCGGCGGAGGAGGCGTGAGTAGTGTTGGACGATGTGCTGGGAGGGATCAGTTCTGCGAATCGATGATACGGTCGCCCATCATACCTGACGAGACATGGTTGTCTTGTCGTTCGATGCGATTGTTGCAAAGACTCGAGCCAGAATGCGGATGTTGTATGTATGTGCTCAAGGTGTTGATGTATGCATCATGGAGATGGGCGACCAATGAAATGTTTAGTAATGCGGCGACTCCTCCGAGACTACTGTGCCTACCCCATTGGGAATTTGTGCATGGCTACTGTGTCCTTCATTCGGCACGTGAGACGTTCGTGGAAGAAGTATGCGAAGGGCGCGTGTGCTGAAGGTAGGCAGCCTTGGAGACGGTGTCGCACAGTCATTGATCGCTAACCATCTGGTCTCAGAGGACGTCCGAGATATGCCTCTTCTGCAGATTGAACCTCGCGCCTGCATCATTTCTCCATGACCGACGACCGCTCAGCACGAACGAGGTACACCGACAACAGGGCGCTGCCGCTGCCGCTGCCGCTGCCGATGAGCCTGACGACGATGTCGCATCACCGTCACCATCACCATCACCACCAACCCCGGCGGCGGCGGCCCCAGCGGAAGATTTGAGTGAAGACTGGGTCGATGGACGCCAGTTCCTGCCTCAGGAACGGCAATGGAAAGAACGCGCGCGGCAGGCACGACTGGCCCGAGAGCAGCAGGAGAAGCAACTGGAGGAGCTGAAGCGCAAGCAGGCAAGCGCCGCCGAGCAGGCGAGCCGGGAACAAGAGAGAAGGAAGCTCGCGCGACATACGCAACAATGGAAGCTGGAGCGAGCTGGGAAGCAGAGCCCCGCTAGAGCTCCCCTGCCGGAGCAGGAGTCCCGGAAGGAGCAGGGCAGAGGAGGCAAGCGCGACCGAGACGAGCCGAAGCGCGGGAAAGAAGAGGCAGGTGCGACGAACGGTGGCCTACGACGTCCCTTCCGGAAAATTGGCACTGAGGCGGGTGATGATCAGTCTGGCGCCAGCGTCCGAGGGTCATTCGGCGAACGTGATGCAAAGGTGCGCAACCCACAGGTGGAGGCGTTCGAGTCAACAAGGGCGCAACAGAGGAGATCACGAGATCAACACAACAGCCGCCCCCAACAACAGCGGCGAGAGCGTGTGGACGATCCATTCGCAGGCCATGCCAGGCAGACCCTTGAGAAGGTGGCAATGCCGGTGTTCGGAAGCAGCTCACCAAGCACCCCTCTGGTCCCTAGGCCCGCAGGCGACGGATGGGGCCGTGGTCCGGTACAGCGAGCGAAACTGGTGTACAGTAACGCGCCTGTCGTGCCAAAGATCGAAACCGCAGCGACTGATGACCTGCAGCCGGAGTCGCCGGAGAGCAACGTGCAGGAGGACCTGGTTGCGTCTCGCGAGTCAGATCGCCCGCAGCCATTCAACCAGAGTGGTGCAGATGCTCAGCCTGAAGATGTGAATCATGCTGTCGAAGACGCCTCGCCAGGTCACGAACTAGCGGAGGCGCCGCCACCCGAGATATCCACCGAAGAGGACCGTTCAGGCCATACTGCGGACGACGGACGGGGTCTTCACTCCGCGCCGAAAGCACCCTTGACGTCCAACACTGAGTTACCGGCGCAAGATGTCGACCGAGAGATCGCGAATGAGCTCCATGCCGCTAGGCAAGGCGCGGAAGAGGCACCAGCTGCTGAGACTGCGCCGGAACCTGTTTCGACTAGTACAATGCAGCCCAGCCTGGACCTATCGCGAGAAAGCGCGCATGAGACCTCAAGCCCTGAAGTCCAGGAGCAAGTGCAGTCACAAGCATTCGAGCAGTCTCCCGCGGTATCGACTGAGTCGCCAATCGAGAACACAGATACAGGAGCGTCTGAGCATCATCAGAGTAAGTCTGCTGAGCCCGCTGCCGTGCGAGATACAGCGGAGTCAGAACTCACCGAGTCGCCGTCGAAGCGGGAAGAAGACCAGCGAAAAGAGCCCTCTGCTGCCCCTAACACTGAAGATGCTCCTCGACCACGGTCAGCTGGACCACGTCACGATGAGCCACGTTCGCACGAAAAGCCCAATCCTCCAGACGATCAATACGCGAATGCGCCAACAGCGCCGGCGACGAGGCCAGACGGCACTGGCTCTGCTTTCATTGATGGTATCATGGCCAAGTTGGCGGGTATGAGTGTTGAGGAGCAGCGGGCCGTTGCTAAACTGTTCGGAGTTGCGGCCCCTACGGCGATACATCCTGTGCAGACTCACCAACATTCAGAACGCCAAGAGCCTCAGAATCCAGCATATAAAGAAGCTTGGCAACGATCACAGCAATATTCCTCCCCGCCGCCGCCGCCGTCGCCGTTTGGACAACAGGGTAAGGTTGAAAGTGCACCATCCTCAAGCGAAGATTGGGATGCGCAATCTCCGGTGACTCGCAATGGCGTTGGATGGGGCTTAGATGAGCAAGAGTCGACCCCCCCCTCCGTCATCAGTCAGCGGACAGATCAACAGCGGAACCCGTCCGCGCTACCATCGCAGCAGGCGAAGCAAGACCAGCTACCGCGAGCTGGCGAGACTGGCTATTATGCGACCATTTTCGATCCTCAGGAGGAATACCGGCAGCAGCAAATCGGTGCCGACGACGACGTATCGGCGACCTGGCAACACCTTCGTCGCCAGGCAACGCAGCGGCTCCCAGCGCAACAGCAGGAGCCAGCGGCCGCTGCGTCGCGTCCAGTGCAGGCCCAACCCGAGGAGCAATTTAGTAGCGACACGATTGACCGCATGTTTCAGAAGCACAAGGAGTCGCGGGCTCCACCACAACAGCCCAGCAGCCCTATACAGGCACGGCCGGATTACAGCAGCCCTTTCGATGTCCCACAAGTGCCGCAGGTGTCTATTTACGATCGACCCCACGTTTTAAAGGACATCGTATGTGGTCGCTGTCAGCAAAAGGGTCATCGTGCCAGAGATTGTCCTGGACCCGTGTTGAAGCAGCAGGAGCGGCGATCGCAGAACCAAGGAAGTCAACGCCAGCAGTCCAGCCAGCAGCCCGAGGAGCAACGCGGCTACCAATCCTGGTTTGGTCAAACCCAGCAACAGCGCCAGACGAGGGACAGTCAATCCAGCAATTCTTTCCAGGAGATGAGAGATACGAGGACACCGAATCCTTTTGCTCTTGTGCCAAGTCATGGCGGTCGGCAGCGGTCCGTCAACCCTTTCGCTGCTCCATCCGCAGACATGGACAACTCGCAGTCGTTCAGCAATGCCGCGGATGAGGCTGAGCGACACGCCCCTTTTGCACCCATGTACGATACTTCAACCGAGAAGTCTATCAGGGGAGGCAGGTACCGAGATCGCGCTGAGGCAGATCAAGAATTCAACAAGCCTGCGAGAAAGGGCAGGTTCAGAGCAGCTGTTGACGAAGAAGACGACGACGCGATGTCAGATATTGCCAACCGAGTCCTGCGACGTTCCAGATTTTCTGATGAAGGCGACGAAATCGAGCAACGTGGGGGTCGCAGTCGCGATCAAGGCCGCAAGCCTCGGGGTCGACAGCGAGATGACGATGATGAGGACGATGATGCCGCGGCTGCTAGGGAGGAGCGGAACCTCCGAAAGAGAGAGCGGCAAGCTCGTGAAAGGGAGGCCAGAGAGTTAAAGGCGGCAGAGACAAAGGCTCGGCAGGAGGAAGAGAAGCACCAACTAAAGCTGCCAGAGTTCATCAACGTCTCGACGCTTGCTCAGCTGCTGGGCGTACGGTACGAAAGTTTCGTCAGGCATCTGAAAAGACTTGGGTACGATGACATATTCCCTGGAATGGTCCTGAATTCAGAGACTTCTGGCATGATCGCTATGGAGTATGACTACGACCCCGTCTTTGAGCCAGCCAATGAGGCCGACGAGAGGGATCTCAAAGCCAGACCAGAACCTGAAGACAAGCAGAATCTGCCAGCCAGACCGCCTGTCGTGACCATTATGGGTCATGTCGATCATGGCAAGACCACGATTCTGGACTACCTGCGTAAGAGCTCAGTCGCAGCCGGCGAAGCTGGAGGCATCACGCAGCATATTGGTGCTTTCAGTGTTCCGCTCGCGAGCAGTGGAAAGACAATCACCTTCTTGGACACTCCGGGCCACGCTGCATTTTTGGCAATGCGACAGCGTGGTGCTAATGTCACCGACATTGTCATTCTGGTCGTGGCGGCTGACGACTCGGTCAAGCCGCAGACCCTCGAAGCGTTAAAACATGCTCAGGCCGCCAAGGTACCAATCATAGTCGCCGTCAACAAGATCGACAAGCCGGAAGCCGATTTGCAACGCGTGAAGCAAGATCTCGCTCGCCATGGCGTTGAGATCGAGGACTTTGGCGGTGAGACGCAAGTCGTGCCTGTCAGCGGCAAGACCGGTGAAGGTATGGATATGCTTGAGGAAAATATTGTGACGCTTTCTGAGATCCTGGATCACCGTGCCGAGACCGATGGACCCGTCGAAGGCTGGATCCTTGAGGCCACAACGAGGAAACTGGGCCGTGTCGCCACTGTGCTCGTGCGTCGCGGCACGCTCAAGATTGGATCCGTCATTGTCGCTGGCAGAACTTGGGCCCGAGTTCGCAGTCTGCATAACGAGGCTGGCCAGGCTGTCGAGTCAGCTGGGCCTGGCATCCCCGTCGAAGTTGACGGCTGGCGTGAGCAACCTGTCGCTGGAGATGAAGTGCTAGAGGCGCCGACTGAACAGAAAGCTACCGGCGTGGTTGATTACAGGCTCGAACAGCTCGAGCGAGAGAAAACTGCAGTCGATATGGAAGCTATCAATGTCACGCGCAAAGCCGAGCAAGAGAAGCGAGAGAAGGAGCGTGCAGCACAACGAGCCGCCAAGTATGCGGCTTACAGCGATTTCTTCGAGGCTGCTGCCGATCCAGGTGAACATGATGATTCTGCCGGATCGCAGGAGGAGCAGAGCAGTGGACCAAAGAACGTGCCGTTCATCATCAAGGCCGACGTCTCCGGCTCTGCTGAGGCTGTTTCGGCGTACATTCTCTCCATCTCCTCTCCCCTCGTCACGCCCCGCATCCTCAAGTCAGAAGTCGGCCCCATCAATCCCAGCGACGTCGACCTGGCGGATGCAGCCCGAGCCCATATCGTCGCTTTCAACCTGCCGCCTGACGAGGGCATCAAAGGTGCCGCCGAGGCGAAAGGGCTGAAAGTCCTGGAGAACAATGTCATCTATCGTGTTCTCGACGATGTCAAAGCTGTGTTGGAAGACGTGCTCCCACCTATCGTTTCGCAGCGCGTGCTGGGCGAGGCGGAGATTGGTCAAGCGTTTGAGATTGGCATAGGTGGGCGGAGGAAGATGAAGATTGCCGGGTGTAAGGTCAGGAACGGCGTGGTGGGGAAGAGTCATCGGGTGAGGGTGTTGCGTGAGGGTGAGAAGATCTACGATGGTGAGTACTGTCTCATGTCTCCGTTGCTCGCAAGGGGACTCGGTATGCTGACTGTGTGATTCAGGGTCCATTCACTCTCTCAAAAACGTCAAGAAGGACGTGCAGGAGATGCGGAAGGGGACGGAGTGTGGAATGGGGTTCGACAATTGGGAGCTGTTCGAGGTCGGGGATCAGGTGCAGACGTATGAGGAGGTTAGTGAGCCGAGGAAGCTGTGAGACTCGAGCACTTTGATGCTTGGTGGGGCATTGCGATGGTGTCAGGTCGGAAAAGCATTGATGGGCGGAGTTGTACAGATATGTGTGCATGTACGGCACGAGGGGGCTGGGCAAGCGTGATGGTGTACAGCCTGCCTACCTTGCCTATAGTTACAGCGTCTCCACACGTCCTTGTCCTGAGCGACCTTCATGCCGTTCCTTCGGGTCGAGAGTCGAGCGCTTGAAGTCCAACAGTCTGTGCTGTCGTTGCTTAGGTTGTTCGATCGGGGAGTCGACTTGTTAGAGCCTTTCCAACTGCATATGTGAGAGAGACGGGATCGGGATTTCGTAATGTCGGCAAGGATTTCGCGTCCGAGCAAGTGTTGTGGCCGACTGCGCGGAGGAGGGTTGCGGTACGTCGCGTCTCTCTGCGCGACTAGGGGTGTGGGTGGACGTACGTATTGTGGGTTGTGGCGGTAGTACGGAGAACGCGGTCTGACTTTGAGCGATTCGACGGAGCGAGAGACTGTCTCGCGCAGCAGAACGACCTGAGATTTCTTGGTTTAGCAACTTGATAGATGAATTACTCCCCCTTTCTATAAGGACGTCCCTAGACTTATACTCAGCCGAATGTTAGTAGTAATACTATCGATACTTCCTATTATAGCATATATAGCTAAGATATCTAAGGTAGGCATTAGTTTATAACATCTCTAACTTTTGGCGCAGAAATTATATATCGCGTCTAAACAATGTAGCTACTAATAACATGGCAGGCTTGTACAAATGTATCCGCATTGATCTTCGTTGTAACTCGAGTGCTTACGACATTCAAAAAGGTTTGATTCGTAATCTTCCGCGCAGCGGCAATGATGCCCTGTGTCGCCTGCACACCATATTAAAGGGGCCCACTTCCACTCTTGTTCAACAAGGTTACACCACTCCTATAGACGTAATAGCTGTTAGTATAGTGTCTTAAGTACTAGGAGGCTGCTTAGTATAGACGGGAAAAATCATACGACGTAATGCTTACGCGTACTACACCGCTATTATCGGATCTAGATGTTAGCAAAATATTATCCTAGAATATTGCATAGACTCAACCTACCCTTTGACCAGCCTGAAGAGCCGGACATGGCTCGTACTTGTTGGCGACGACTGTAGAGTCCGGGAGCTTAAAAAGTGCCATTATGAGCAGGCATGATTGAAGCTTGAAATTCATCGTTTGGTAGTCGATAGGTCGCGCTAATCAGCGAAGGATAGGTGCTTAGCGACTAATAGGATCTGTCGCGTAGAACTGGCGGGCCGTAGGCGGCGATCGACAGACCGGCGTAGGGATTGAGACGTTGTAGCTAATAAGGCCAAGGTCGATATGTTGTGATCGAAGTGAAGGAGCTTCTTAAGAGATTGGGCGCCTTTGTAATCACAGCAAAGTAAGCCGTCGGCTACTGGCGGAAGTACTAAGCTTAATGCCTGTCAAGTGTAATAAGCTGACAGCTAGGTACTAGGCCCAAGCATGAAGATGGAATTAGAACGCGAGCATGCCCGCATTCGGGCTCTTGCGTCAATTGTGCACCGTGAAGGCGCGGCCGAAGACCACACAAATGCTTCGCAATCAGGCAGTCGATTCTTGCCATCGCATTTCATCCGAATAGAGAGCTTCGCAAGAGGCATACAGCCATCGCACGGGCATCGCCCGGCATCTTCGGTGGCCACTCAATGAGCCACAGGCTGCCCTAAGCATGCGCACTCATCAGCGACAGACGACTTGCCTGAAAACGCGCGGGCGAGCCGATCGTTAAACGTGGCGGTGCTTATGCGCTCGACCACAATCGCAAATCTGAGAATATAGGGAGGACGATGAGCTTTAGAACCCGACGCATGCGGCGCAAGATGCTGGAGACTATTGTTCGAGCTGTTGTATTAGATGTAAGAAGAGATAGAAGGCGGGTGATGATGGTTTTTGAGACTGTGTTGTTCAGTATCAGTGCTAAGAAACGAGAGTGATGGAATTGGAGGGGCCGGTTGCCTTTGCAGAGGACCGAGAGGCGTAACAAAGTAATCACCGCTAGGAGCACCGTCTGGTTCCTAGAGCCATCAAGTTTGGACATTGCTTAGTCGACAGGATTAGTATACAATCTCGGACTTAATAATAGCTGACATGTTGCTACTAAGACAGATCGAGAAGAACTAGTCGGCAATACTACGCGACCTTATTATAGATATCCTTTATTATCTATACTATAAATACCTCTAGATTGTCCTTATATAGGAACTATAGCTTCGTAGCTACTTATATCTACTTTAGAGCTATACTAGTAATCTACTACTTTTTAATAAAGTCCTATACTTCTTATATATAATAGCTACTATAGTAGTTAGTAATAGCTTTGTTATTATCCGAGTTATAATTATAATAGTATAGCTTGCCTCTTAGATAGTATACTAAATATATAGATATAAGAAGATTATATTAATTATCTACTTAAATATATATTATAAACTTATAGCTATACTTCTTTATCTTCTTAATCTACTATAGAGTATAGCCTAGCTCGTAATATAATAATAGCTACTTCTTATTACTACTACAAGTATAGCTATACTTAATATAATATATATAATTTATATTATCTTAGTTCTTATACTTAATACGCTACTTTTTATTTATAATAAGTAAGAAGCTATTATTATATTAGAATTTATATACTACTATATAGACATCCTAATATATAATATAGGTCTTTAGCTCTAGATCTAGAGATAGTATAATATCTTATTTGCTTTAGTAGCTATATAAATTATTATTTACTACCTCCTCGAGAATAGCGCCTCTATTACTACTACTCTTAGTAATCCTATTACTACTATTATCTTTACTTAAAGCTTATAATTATATTTCTCCTACTACTCTTCTAGCTCTAGCTATTCTAGCTCTACTTAAAGCTCGTCGATATTATTATAGAGTTAATTAAGACCTTTATTAAGTTCCTATATATACTACTTATAGGTATCTATTATTACCTTTATTAAAGTTATATTACATTTATATTTATATTATAAGAAGAGAAGTTAATAAGATATATTTAGAAGAGTATATTAAGAATAGCATATAATTCTAATTACGCTTAGTATATATTATTAAGTACGCCTAAAAAATATTGTTTTAAGATTCTATACTTAATACTAGGTAATAGATTAAAAAGTAATAGATAGTTATATACTAGAAATATTAAGTTAAAGTAGAGAGAATTATACTAGTTTATAACTTAGGAGTATTCTAACTAAGCTCTATAAGCTTAGCCTTAGTAGGAGTATTTCTAGAGGAGAGAGAAGAGAAGATTCCTTCTTCTCTTCTCTAACCTATTATGTTTATTTCCTTCTAATATATACCTAATAATATATTCCTTCTATAGCTACTTCTATTATATAAATTTATTACCTAGAACTAAGTATAGGATCTTAAAATAATAGGTTATAAGCCTAGGTTTTACTTATAGTATAAGAAGACCTCGTATATATATAGAGACTATATAAATATAAGACTCGGGCTAAGAAGGTCCTTTAGGTCTATACTATAGGCGGTCCGTAAGGAGTTAATATATATATATACTACCTATAGTCTACTAGTAGTTTAGCTAAAGGAAGGATCTCGCTATACTAGAGGCGGTCTACTAATAGCCCGAAGAGGTAGTTCTCTACTCCTTACCTCCTATAGACTATAGGTAGTTAAGAAGGAATTAGATTCTCTATTAGACCTACTTCTAGCTAGATAGGAGTCGAAGAGAAGAGAGATTCTTCTATAAGAGAGGGTTCCTCTTAAGAGAAGAGATCTCTTCCTTCTCTAAGATTACTAATCTATATAGATAGGGGTCTATTATCTCTACTATAACCCTACCTTATTTATATAGTCCCTATATATATATAAGGCCTCGTTATAGAGTAATCTTTATACCTATTTTAGAGTAGCGGCTCTAATAGCCCTCCTTACTTAATCTTAGCCTTCGCCTATAGATCTAGAAGGATAAGGTCCTACTAGTCCGTTAAGGTAGATAGAGACTATTAAAGAGATTAAGGAAGAAGACAAGTAGGTATATAACTAACTACTTAGTTAGTAAAGTTAGCCTAAAGAAGGTAATAAGTAATAAGAAGGCGAGGAGGAGCTAGGAGGCTTTAATCGAAGAGATAATAAGGAATTAGGATATAGATAGGTTTGTTCGCTCTAGGATTATAAGTAGGAACTCTAGCTCTAAGCTAATATTACTTACCTATAGGCTAAGTTATAGGACTACTATAGCTAGAAGCAATCTGCTAATAGACTACTAATAGATAGATACTCCTTAGTAAAGCAGACTATTAAGAAGCTACCTAATTATAAGAGGAAGAATTTTAAGTAGTTAGAAGACTTTATTATTAATTATAAGATTACCTTCTTCTAAGCCCTATACCTCTATAAGGAGGGTTTCTAGTAGGTAACCTAGGCTATATAGTATCTTTTAGATATACTAAAGGA
This sequence comes from Teratosphaeria viscida, assembly GCA_020826765.1. Lineage (NCBI taxonomy): Eukaryota > Fungi > Ascomycota > Dothideomycetes > Mycosphaerellales > Teratosphaeriaceae > Teratosphaeria > Teratosphaeria viscida. The sequence continues at coordinate 37,629 of JAHESH010000225.1, forward strand.
CTATTAGAGAGTATAGTAGAAGGTAAAGAGCAAAGTAGAATATTAAGCTATTATCTAGGAGTACTTTAAGAACTTCTTAGCCTAACTCTTAGATAGCCTAGAGGATCGACTCCTTTAAGCCTATATAAAGTACGTAGGTTATAGGTAGAAGTCGGACTAGATAGCTAAGCCTTCCTTATATATATAGAGGAGCTTAAGAACTAGATAGATCTCTAGTATACTAAGAAGTAGCTTATAAGACTCGGGCTAAGGAGGTCCTTTAGGTCTATACTATAGGCGGTCTATAAGGAGTTAATATATATATATACTACCTATAGTCTACTAGTAGTTTAGCTAAAGGAAGGATCTCGCTATATTAGAGGCGGTCCGCTAGTAGCCCTAAGAGGTAGTTCTCTACCCTTTACTTCCTACAGACTATAGGTAGTTAAGAAAGAATTAGATTCTTTATTAGACCTACTTCTAGTTAGATAAGAGTTAAAGAGAGGAGAGATTCTTCTATAAGAGAGGGTTCCTCTTAAGAGGAGAGATCTCTTCCTTTTCTAAGATTACTAATCTATATAGATAGGGGTCTATTATCTCTGCTATAACCTCTACCTTATTTATATAGTCCCTATATATATATAAGGCCTTATTATAGAGTAATCTTTACGCCTATTTTAGGGTAGTAGCTCTAATAGCTCCCTTTACTTAATCTTAGCCTTCGCCTATAGGTCTAGAAGGATAAGGTCCTACTAGTCTATTAAGATAGAGGGGATTTGTTAAAGAGATTAAGGAAGAAGGCGAGTAGGTACATAACTAAATACTTAGTTAGTAAAGTTAGTCTAAAGAAGGTAATAAGTAATAAGAAGGTAGAGAGGAGATAGGAGGCCTTAATTAAGGAGATAATAAGGAATTAGTCTATAGATAGGTTCGTACGCTTTAGGATCGTAGGTAGGAACTCTAGCTCTA
>JAHESH010000226.1:11332-38283 GCA_020826765.1 Teratosphaeria viscida
AATTAAGAATCTAAAGTATAAAGTCTAAACTTTAAAGATCTATTTATATATATTATAGATATACGAAAGCTTTTATATTATATTCTATATATAGTATAACCTTCTTTAACTATAATATAGGTTTTTAACTATAATATAGGTTTTTATAACCTTAGCTTATAGTAGAAGGTAGCTTAAAAGAACTTAAGTTCTTACTAGATTATAAAACTTCGACATATTATAGAGTAAACTATTAATTAGTAAATTAAATTTTTTTATAAGATAGTAACATTCTTATATATCCTTTAAGGTATTTTCGATATAATAAATTTAGTAGTAACTATATATAGAGAAAAGAAGAAAAAGAAAGAATAAAAAGAATAGGAGTTTTATAGAGCTTATACTTAATTGCAGATCTATATCGCGCGGATCTATATCGCGGATCTAGTAATAGTAAGAGGAGTAGTAGGTTCCCTAGGTCGGTCCGACAGGTTTCTAGGAGCCTAGGCGTTCCTACATTTATATACCCCTCCTCCTATATTTATATGCCCTTCCTCTCTTTATTTATATGTCCTTCCTCCCTTTATTCCTATGCCCTTCCTCCCTTTATTTATATAGCCCCCTTTCCTATATTTATACGGCCCCTCCTCTTATATTTATACGGCCCCTCCTCTTATATTTATATAGCCCCCCCTCCCTTTAAATATAGCGCTCGCTCGCGACTATAACTTCCTTCTCGATACTAACCTTAACTAGCTTCCTTCTTAGTACTAACCTTATCCTCGACTATAAATATAGCCGCTACTATCTTATACTTACCTACCTACTCCTACTTCCCTATCCTATAGGAGATATAGGCCGACTTATAGACGCGTATATTTAAATTTAGCGAGGTAAGTAGGACTAGCGGCGAGAAGGGAGGCAGGCGCTAATATCGTTAGTAGCTAGGCCTCGCTACTATATAGAGGCTATAAGACTACTAGATAGCTTTAGTAGCGAGCGACTTTAATCCCGCTTAATAAGACATACTAGCGACTAATATTACTTTCTTAGGTAGGCTATATAGCTTTTATAATATCTAGCGTTAGACTAGCTTATAAAGGCCCTTAGCGAATTTCGACTAGGTATATTTGTTCTAGATAAACTACTTAGACTTCCGACGTCTACTCGCAAGTAATAAGATTTAGACATAACTATAGTTAGAGGCCGCCTTAGCGGCGTAGACGCTAAAGTAGGGTCTATAGGAATAGTAGTTTAAAGATATATAGGAGTTCGTAGTAGTCTTAGTAGAGCTAGAGGCGGATTAAAAGGATAGAGAATTAGTAATACTAAGGCTTTTATAATACTATAAGGGCTATTAGCTATTATAAAAGCCGACTATATAAGTAAGAGTGCTACTATTAGTCGCGGCTAGGTTAAGTATACTATTACCCTATCTCGCAAAAGTACTAGCGGTAGATAGAAGAGATTATAACGAGGATAGTATTCTTAGGGAGATAATAGTATCCTAAAGGAGAATTCTAAGGGAGATTACTTAATAAAGTATAACTAGGTTAGGATGTCGCTTTTCTATTCTCGCCTAGAGATATTATATATATCTCTACTTAGTCTTTCTAGGTAATATATATATTCTCGGCCGTACGTCTAGGATAGTATTATTCTAAGAGAGATAAGCAATATACGTCGCGAGAATAATAAAGTTAATATAATAGTAATTATTACCTTAATATCTATAGCTTTACTTGTCTATAGCTTCACTTTTTATAGCGATTAGATTATTAGGATTATAAATAGCGTCTCTACGAGCTTCTAGACGCCGCTCTAGTAATTTATCTAAGAATAGTAGTACTACGTCTAATATTAAGCCTTCGCCTAGGATTAGACCTTCGACTTAGGTGCTTAACTTAAGCGATAAGCCTAATAGCCTAATTAAGACTATAGACATAACTAGCGACGTACTATAACTAGTAGTCGATATAGTTGCCCTAGCTATTAGTATAAATTAGGCGATTATATAGGTAGTTAGCTACGATAACCTTAGTATTCTAGTACCGGCCGTAAGCTATAATAATAATTAGTTACCTATTTCGAAGTCTCGCTAGGTTAGTATAAGTAGTAGCATCTTCTTAGTATACCGCGCTAATAACTCTATAGATATACGTCGCGAAAGTCTATATACTAAGTCGTAACGGATCGAGAAGAGTAAAGCTTAAAATATACGTATAATTAGTATAGAAAGCCTATAATCTAATAAATCCGGTCGAGCTAGACTATTCGTATAGTAGTATACTACTAGAGGTCGATATTAAGTTACTCTAGAGTCTCCTAATTGCCTATAATACCGCGCTATCTTTATTAGCCCGCTATTATACCTATACGGGTATAGTATAGAGAAGCTAATATAGTACTATCTTATATTAGCGAAATATAACTAATATATAGAATATCGAGGCGAGAGAAGAAGATAACTAGAAGAGGGTATTATAATAGGTATAGGAATAGACGTTTGGATTACCTAATATAGACATACTATAATAATATAACTCTAACGGCGCCCCTAATTTAGTACTATTAACTCCGCCCGAGGAATAACTAGTAGTACTAAGATAATTAAAGAGGCGGAGTCTATAGAAAAGGCGATTAAACTAGTAGGATAACATATATAGATTTAGGCTTTTTACTAAATATACGTATAGTAGTAAGAGAGGTAGGACGTACGAAATTAGGAGGATAATATATATATTAGATAGCTTAATATATTATCTATAATAGAAGTATATTATATATACTTTAAGAAGATCTTAAACTACTAATATATAGTACCTATATAAACCTACGTACTAATACTAATACGAGATGTCTATATACTAATCTATCCTAGGAACTCCTACTATCTATCCCGTTCGTATCCTTATTAGCTAGGTCGGGAGTAGAGATAACCTACTATCCGTTATAAGACTTACTACTAATAGTAGGGCGCGGTATAGTATTCTAATTAGCCTCCGTTATATAGTTAAAGCTAAGAAATAGTACGTAGAGGTCTACTAGGAAGGCTTTATTATAGAGTTTAGCGTAGCTAATATCTATCTTAAAATTTAGGTTAGCGTTATACCTCTCCTCTAGATAGGTATAGAGTAGGTCCTTCTTCGTATTAACTTTCGGCCTCTTATTATTAGTTTTAGCCTTATAGTCGTCGAGTATAGCGGTTAGTAGATATTTGTTAATATTAGGACTACTTAGTATGTCTATAGCCTAGTAGACCTTATAGTAGAGTTTATTAGCTATATATTAGTTAGTATTACTAGGAAAGGTAGGGTAGGTTTTTATAGAGGGGAATATACTTATTTTGTTCTAGGGAGCATTATAAGACTTAGCTAGGGTCGTAGGCAGACTACTACGCTTCTTAGGCTTATTACTATTATTATATAGCGGGGTACTACTTGTTACGCCTACTTATATCTACGTAGTAAGGCTCGAAGGAAGGGGAGTCTATAGACGCGCACCTATAGGCTATATTAGCGGGATTAAACAATCTAACTTAAAAAACAGGCTAGTTTTTTAAGTCTACTAGTTAATATACTATTTATCTAATTAATAGCTATCTCCTTCGGCTTGTTCTATAGCTTACTTAGGTACGTGCGCCTATATAGAGTTAGTAAGAAGTAACTACTATTAGATAGTAGGGCTAGTAATAGTATTAGGTATAATATAGTACAATCTCCCCTATCTTAATCTATAGGAATCTAGGTTGGCATACTCGAATTACCTTAGGTCTCTATCGAAATACCTAATATAGCCTAGTCGACTATCTCTATAAAGTTGTTAAAGGCTATAGTATCCTATATCGATAACATCTAATAGTCTAGGGATAGATCGAGACCTGTCGTAGCCTTAAAAGTAAACAATATGCCTTCGATATTATCGCTAGTAATATAGTAGTTAAGGAGAAATTTCGATAACCTAATAGCTTCCTTAATATACCCTAACGCAGTTAGAGTTTACTTAGCGATATCCTTAATAATATCTAGTAAAACGTTAGTATATTATATAGTTTATAGTAGTTAGGAAATAAAAAACAGGCCTAGATTTAGAGAGCGAAATCTAGGCCTAGTTTTTAGTTTATAAAAACATACTATATAGTATAATGTTATAAGCTTAATACGCAAATATACTAGCAAGTACCTAGGTAGCGTAGAAAATATAACGTAAGGCCTTATTTATAGTTACTAAGAGGTACTTCTAGGTAAACTAAAGAGAAAATAGGATACTAGGCTAGAAGGTAGCGGTCTCTAATTTCTTAACTTCTACTACGCTCTTAACCTCTTCGGCGCCGCGGATATAATCTATAGGCTTATTAGCCTTAGCTATAATATTATTAAGTTTATATACTAACTACCTAGCGTCTCTACCGCCTAAGGCGTAGTTAAAGATTACCTTAGTAGGCTCTATATCCTTTATAGTAAAATTGTCGCGGGTAAGCTATTTACTATTCTAGTTAGACTAAATACTAAATATCTTACAAATAATCGCGTTCGCGTAGTCTATATAGATAAGGTCGGCGAGATATTATTTATTACTCCTACTACTTAATCGATTAACGTCGAGTTTAATAAGTTAGCCCTCTATTATATTCCTTTATATAAGCTTAATGTCCGTATTATTAATATCGATCTATATAGTAACTTACGTATAGTAGTTATATATATAGGTTACTTATTATAGTATATTATATATACCTATAGTAGATAGGATCTATATAATATAGGCTATCTTCTAACTAATCTAGTAGATATAGCTAATCTACTATATTAGAGATATATTACTTACTACGTCTATAATAATATGTTAGAAATAGTCGTCTTAGAGGTTTATCGACTCTTATACTAATTTTGTATTAAGTACTAGGACACGGATAGTACTACCTTTAGTCTTAAATACCTCTTTAGCGGAAATATATATAGTATTAGTTATACTAGCGTAGATAGAGCAGAATTCGATATCTAGAATAGCTAAGAGGACTTCGGCGTAGTATATAGTAATAGGGTACATATACTAAATAATTAACTTCTACTCTCTTAGTATAACTATATTAGTAAGAATATAGGCGTAGGCCGCGTACTTTGTAGCGTTAGCGTAGATATAGAACGCTATAGCGCCTTAGTTAGTCGATATCCTATAATTTATAGCTTCGAGAGTATCTAACTAGATCTTAGTAAAGCTACTAATACGACTATATCTACTATAGTAGATATTAGTAAGTCTATCTACGTTAAAAAGAAAGTAAAAATCAGGCTAGTTTTTTATTTATATATAGGTATAATAACTTATATCTTATAGACCTTATTAGCTAATAAGACGTTCTAGCGATTATAGTTATAACTAATAAGGGGGTAGGTAGACACCTAGGCTAGATAATAGTAGCCTACGATAGGGCCGTAGAATCTAGTCTTGTCCTTATTATCCTCTATAGTAAATAATAGATTTAACTACTTAATAGCGTCTAGATTAGTATTTATAAAGGCCTCCGCGAAGTAGGAGATATAATACTCGACGTATATTATACGCTATCTAGAGATGTTATAAGCGATAACAAGTTCGCTAATTAGTGTCTCTATATAGCTACTCTTACTATAGCGGAATATATATGTAGTCTATATAAAGGAAAGTAAGGCTATAATACTAGAGTCTAGGTTACTATTATAATTAATAGTAAGATTAGCTTTCTAGATAGTATCTTCGATAAGGTAGTAATAGTTTAGCTATTACATAGGAGGGACTTTTAGAATGTTACTATTATACTACGCTGAGCGCCATGCTGGGTCAAGTGAGGAGTGGAGGTATGGGAGAGGGATTAGGAGCGCCATAATGGAAATAATGGCGAGGAGGTCGCGTTTGCTGCATGTCTCGCCGATGCGGAAGGCTGCCTTGGAATAGGTGAGTTGATCAATGTTGCTGTCTGATGCCTACCTATGCAAGACAGCGCGTGCCTGGTGTTACCACCCGAGCTTTGCTGCTTTCCAGGCTCAAGCGCTCAGCAATGACGGTCATGGAACACAGGCAAGCCCGCCTCTACGACGGTCTCTGCTGTTGCTATGATGCCGTGCTGTGGTCGTCATGTCCAATCTCGCAGATCTGAGCAGATCGCCTCGCTGGCTTGGAGGATCGAACCTGAGAGCAAGTGAATGTTCGGGCGGCATAGTTGGCCTGCTAGTTCTGACACGTAGCCAGAGTCGCAGTCAGCACACCTCTAACACTGACATTCCGTACCTTAACAAAGTCCACCAGATTCGATGAACCGACTCCGATCAGCTTTGCTCGCGGTCAAACTCCTACCTGCAAGCTTGTCCCGCCATTTGGACCGCGAAATGTCCTGCCGCAGCACCTACGGACGCAAAGGTGGCTGGCGCGGTCTTGTTTCAATTTGATCGCGTAGGCCAGCTGTAAGCAGCCGTCTGAAGGTGGGTGATCACTCTGATGAGCTGCACAAAGACGCGTGCACAAGCTCGTGCATAGTTATCGTGCAACATCGCGCACGCCCACGTAGGTAGGTCGTTCGAGCGAACAAAGAGGAATGACTGCAGCAGATGGACTCCCCTCCATGATCACCACACAGCGCTCTCACCATGGCTGACAGTCAGCCTACTCCACTGCCGGACGTCCCCAACGAAGCAGGTTCACCTCCCACCGACGACCCTAGCAACGAATTGACCGTCTCCGAAGATGACGACCAAACCACGATAGACAAGAAGATTCGGCATTTCTGGTCCGTCCAGTGTCGGCAGGAGGGCAAGTCGCTCCCACAATTGTGGGAGGAGAGGCGACCGATTGCTGAAGAATCGTCCGAGTTGGTTGCAGTCCTCGGGCGCATGGCGGCGGCCCAGGAGAGAGCGCTCTCCCGACACTGGTCCTACCTCGTCATAGCAATAGCTGCCTTCATCGCCTTGCTTCCCTGGGCCGTCCTGCTCCCACTCACCATGACTGGCACTCCTAGCCTCTGCCACCACAGCCAGCACGAAGCTCTCGCCTCCCAGTACTGGCACCGATTCGCAGCACCGGCCTACTCCCGCGATCCCAACCTCCACGTCCTCAACCCGTCCACTCCCGCCCTCGATTAATGGAGCATGCTCGCCTCCTTCGTCCGCCGCGATCCACGATGGGAAGAGGAGGCCTTGCGAGCAAGGTTGCCGGAGCGATACATGCTTCTACAACAGGCCATCGGGCACGCCGGCTCGATTATGACGAATTTGACAGAGGCCGGTGGTCACCACTAGCAAGAGGAGTATGATGAGGTTCTGTCGAGCCATCAGACCCGGCATGCGAGCAGGGTATCGGGGACGGTATTAGAGAGGGCGCGGATAAGACTGTACATTCAGCCGCCTGCGGTGCGGCCGAGGAGAAATGGGAGCGAGGAGGTTGTTAGGGTGATGACGGACTTTCGGGACGTAGCGGAGGAGCTGGATTCGTTGCTTGATATTGCTGGGCTGGAGCTGAGAGGGATGGTGCCGCTGGCTGAGAGATGACAGGAGGCAGGAAGCTTCTCAGGCGAGATGCGTTCTTGAATCTCTCATATAGAATCTGCGTTCCACTAGAGCAGTGCTTATACATGTCTAGCGGCTGCTGTCTATACTGCAACATCTCAAGGTTCATATCATGGGTTCTGCTTCACGTTGCCACGAACCTGTCTCCCTTCCAAACATATCTCCCGGAGCTATACGAATCGGTCATAATCGGGACAAGCTCCCAACCCATACAGCCTGCCGCCATCTAACTTCAGTGCCCTCAGCTCAAACGGCCATGCCATCCTGCACAGGCGTGGTCTTAATTAAGAGACGTAATCCTACAAACCGTCTGCTAGTCCTTAACAATGAGATAGCGCCGACCCGGATGAACATGCTTATAACATTAAGACATATCTAACACGTACGAGAAGTGTGATCTCAGCATCCCGAAAAACCCTAAGTACTCTTATTAATAATAACTAAACGCTAAAGTCTAAATTGCTATATTACCTATAATAATACTAGAAGCTAGAATATAGATCCTACTTACCTACGTCTAAGATTATTCTTCTAGAAGGACCTAATAGACCTTTGTCTCTATAACTAGTATACTACCTAAATCAAACATAAAGCCTATAGCTTAATCGATATACAACTTACTTATTACTATAGTCCTCTACCTAATATCTATACTCTTCTACTAGTAATACTATATAGCCTCTATAGCCTTATTACTAAGGCTATCCTAAATAATTACTAGATTAACCTTCTTCTAATCTATAAAGATATATATAGTATCCCTTACTACTTATATCTAGAAAATAAGCTATAGCGTAACTTTACTCTTCTAATTACTAGGAGGCTTGTCGAGTATACCTAGAAGATAGCGTAGAGTTATATCTATCGACTTCGCGTATTTGTTATTAGTAACTAGTAGGTTGTCCTTTAGTATAGTAAATAGCTAAGATATCTTCTCTAAGTATTATAGTATACGTAAGTAGAGTTCTAGTAAAGAGAAGTTGTCTACTTTAGGATTAGGAAGGTAAGTAAAGATAGTATTATAGCTATAAGTATATTCTTAAGCATAAATAGCCTTATAGGTTTCGATTAGCGTAATAATAGCGTTAGCTATTATCTTAATAACTAAGGCGTTAATAAAATTATATATATATATATATTAAGCTCTACTTTACTTATATTACTTAGGATTTAGCGACCTATTATAGTCTATAGAGAGGAGATATATAAGACTTCGCTATAACTATATCTAGTATTATTACTATACTTAGAGTTTAACTAGGAGTAGTATTTATTTATACTTAGGATATTAAGCTAGTAAAGTAAGCTAAGCGTATAGTTAAGCTATCTAGCTTAGCTATAAAGGAATAAGGAAGGCTAGAAACTTTAATTAGCGACGATACTAGAATAGTAGCTTTAAACTAACCTACCTAGAACTAGGATATCCTATTATCTAATATAGGCTATATAACTTCTCTTATTAATATAGAAGACTCCTCTACTATAAGGTCTAATACTCTCTCTAGTAGCGATTATTATTAAAAGGTAGTAGTAGCCTTAATCTACTTATTCTTTTCTAGTAGTACTATATTTAGCGACTAATTACCTATAGTAGAACAAACGTCCTAGAGTAGAGAATAGGAGATATTATTTAACTATTATTAGTATAATACTACCTACTATACTATCTATAACTACTACGTATCTACTTACTCTATTATTACTTTTTTAGATATATAATACTCCTCTCTTACTAGCTAATCTACTTTGTCTATATATAGTACCTATTAAGTAATCTACTACCTAAGTAGACTATTCTAAGCTATACTCTCTTTACTAGCCTATATATTAAGCGCTAGCTTATTTAAGAGAGTAGCTACTAGTTATACCTCCTTTAAGTTATTATCTACCTATTTAGCGCGTTTACTTTAGTATATAGGGTAGATAGGGTAGGTATTAGTCTAGGGTAGAAGGCGATTAGGAAGTTAGTAGGCAATTCGGTCGATAAATAGAGAGATAGAAGATAGAAGATATACTATAAGTAGTAGAGGATAGGTAAATATAGGAGAGACTAAAGTTACTAGGATTATATAGAGATAGTCTAAGTAGCGCTTACCTAATAGTAACCTACTAGTTATATATATTATAAAGAAGCCTAGTAGGTCTATATTAGGAGTAGTAATATTCTAGTCCCTTTAGGTATATATATATACTACTAAGCTATAGCTAGTAAGCCTAGGTCTAATATACTATTATTATAAATATATATAAGGAGTACTTTATATATATATAAGCTATCTAAAAGGTCCTATTATATTACTAATACCTTATTATCTATATATGTTAAAAAAGGGTAGAGAGTAGTCTTATACCTACCTAGCTAAATTATAGTAAGGAGAGTTATACTAGAATATAACTTACGAGTCCTCTAACTAAGTTCCCTATAAGCTTAGCGCGAGTAGGAGTATTTAAAGAGGAGAGAGAGAAGAGAGAGCTTCTCTTCTTAGACTAACTAATATAATATATAGTTTACTTCTTTATCTATACTTAGGTATATCCCTTTCCTAATATAATATATTCTTCTAGTAGCTACTTCCTTATACGTAAATCTATTACCTACTAGAGTATAAGATCTCTATTAAGTGTCGGATCTTAATTTAATAATATACGCTATAATTATTAATTACTTATAGGAATATAGTAATCTTCTTTATTTACTCTTCTATCTCTCTTTATTCTAGATTTGTACTAGTCGCTACTATTACTATATGTTCGTATTAGTAATTCTACTAGCGTAAGTAGAAAGCCTATATATATATAATTAGTATAGTCGATAGTATTAATATAGGATTAATCTATATTATATTCGATATACTTTATATAGTAAGTAAGCTCGAAGAGCAATCTAAGAATCTACGCTATAAGTAGTACTTCTAGGTTCTGACGCTTAATTCTAGCCTTACGTAAAGCTACTATCTCTATAACTTTTAGATCCTATTATATACTATATAGTATTTATCTCCTTCTATCTATCTATTATTATAGTTATAGTATATTAATTGTTATTACTATCTAGAGAGTAGCTACAATTATAGGTAGTAAGCTTAGACCTTACTTATATAATAATCTGCTGCCTTTTAAAAGAAGCTCTAATTGTCTTCGATTATACTATTAATAAGTATCTTCGAAAGTATTAGGTTCTTCTTCGAGCTTGTCGCTTATATATAAAAAAGAGTATTATATCGCCTAACCTTAGTCGAAGCTTAACTAAAAACCTCCTCTTCTTACTTAATAGAGTCTTCGTTATCTCTCTATACTATTATAATAGTATCGAGCGTATTTACTTTAGCTCTCTTTTTCTTAGGGCTATCTATAGCTATATTATTATTAGAGTACTTAACTCTAGTAGCTTTAGTACTCGCGACTTTATAAATATAGTCGCTTAGGCTAAGAGGAGTAGTAGTATTACTCTAAATAAGAGTAACTAAGATATCGAAACCTATTTTCTTAGCTATAGTAAGTATATCGCGTAACTATTTCTAATACTAGAGGGTAGTAATATAATAAGGCCTTATACGTATATAGGGACTATATAAATAAGGTAGAGGTTATAGTAGAGATAATAGACCCCTATCTATATAGACTAGTAATCTTAGAGAAGAAAGAGACCTCTCTTCTCGAGAGGAACTCTCTCTTATAGAAGAATCTCCCTTCTCTTCGACTCCTATCTACCTAGAAGTAGGTCTAATAGAGAATCTAATTCCTTCTTAACTACCTATAGTCTATAGAAAGTAAGGAGTAGAGAACTACCTCTTAAGGCTACTAGCGGACTACCTTTAGTATAGCGAGATCCTTTCTTTAGCCGATCTACTAGTAGACTATAGGTAGTATATATATATATTAACCCCTTATAGACCGCGTATAGTATAGACCTAAAGGACCTTCTTAGCCTAAGTCTTATAGGCGCCCCCTTCCTAAGCTAACGTCCTAATAGTAAGGTATTATAACTTATATTACGTATCTTACTCTATATACTAGTATAAATATAGAATAGAACTTTATAGAAGGTCTGTCGTAGTAACTAGCCTAAATAGGTAGGTACGTATTATTATAGTAACGCTTTAGCGCCAAATTACTAGCGTTAATATTAAATTCTTTCTTTTAGTTAATTACTAACTATTCTCCTACTTAATAATCTCTTCTACGCTCTTCTTTATTAAAGTCCTATAACTACGTATAGTCTATAATTAACTTCTTTATCTATATAACCTCTTATAGTCTATCTATAATACTAGGCTTCTATAGTAGTAGTACTACTATTATTAGTACGCGTATATCTAATATTAGTACTAATAAGACATACTAGTTCTAGGCCTTATCTCTATATAATAATACCCCTATCCTAGATATCTTTTATATAATATATACTAAAAGCGTCGCTATTAGCCGCCTATATAAGAAGCTAGATAACTATACCTATAGTTACTATACTAAGAGCAAAAAGGCTTTTATAAGATTATAAGTTATCCGCTTATAGTTTTAACTACCTATAGTCTATAGGTAGTAACTAATAGTTATAGATCTTCTCTCTACTTTAAGGCTGCCTTAACAAGGTCTATAATATATATATTATATACGTCGAACTCTATAAGTAGCGTAGCGTAGATATTAGTAATATAGATATAGTTCGTAATAATAAAGTCGTACTAGTAGCTACTATTAAACTTCGCTAGGCGTAGCTAATTCTTAACTAGGTAATAGCTACTTATAAGTAGGATATTAAGCGTAAAGGTAAATACTACTTACGCCTAGATTACCGCCTATATACTAATAAAGAGTTCCGCTATATAAAGAATAAGAAGAGGCGCTATAAGTAGAGTATAGATATTAAGACGACCCTTAGAATATTATAGATAATAGGTAATATAGCTATAAGTAGACCGCCTATAGTATAATATATACTTCTTTTACTAATAGTCTATTATAGGATATAGGCGACATTTAATCTACTACCTCCTATAGATATACTCTACTAGTAGCTAATACTTCTTCTAGTTGTCTTTCCTATATAAGGATTTCGAGTAGTTCTTATCGCTACCTATACTATTATTCTAGTAGCGGCTAAAGGCGTAACTCTATTATACTTAATACTAATAATAAGCTACGTATATATAATAGTAATAACTCTACTAATTCTAATATAGAGGCGGAGCGTATTAACCTTATTAACTACTTTAGGGTAGCTACCTATAAGCTAACTAAGGTTACTAGCGCTAATAAGACTAAGAAGGTCGTATATATTAATAATATACTATCTAAGAGCTATAGGCGCTAGGAGCGTAGCCTCTTATTAGACTATACTCCTTACTCTAATTATTGTATCTATTAGCGGTCTAGCTAAGCTAAGATACTATTTAGGGAGGATTATACCCTAGACTAGGTCTATAACCTATCTAGTAGTAAGGCTAAGAAGATCTTTATATAGCTAATAGCTAGCGACAATATACTACTAAGGAAGTCTTATATCTCTACTAAGAAGGCTATTATTAAGATATCTAGCGATAAGTAGTCTGCCGTCCCTACTAGTAATAATAACTTTATACGTAACTCTTTATATAAGTTGTCTAAGAAGGATAAGAGGTATACTATAATAATCTTCGACTTAGTATAGAGTAATATCTTACCTTTATTTAAGATAGTAGGTATATTCGATATATAGCCTATATTAGCTTATAGGCTAGAAGAGGTTAAGATCCCTAGAGGTTAGACTACTAATATATTAATAACTCCTATTAGTACCCGCTACTTCTATAAGTACTATAAGCGCTCTTCTAACGTAATCTCTACTATAACTAATCTAGCCTCCTTATCCTAGATCTCCTCTAGTCCGCCTATAGTAACTACTATAACTATAGACCTATAGATAGCTACGCTAGCTAATACTATTACTACTAGTCTAGTATAGGTTCCTAGTACGCTATAAACTACTATAGCCTTTACTATTACTATAGCTATAGGTACTACTACTACTATATTAGCGGCGTAGTACTTTAGCTTTAGTATCTAAGGATAGATTATTAACAGCGAGGTATATAAGGCGTTAAGATAGTAATAGTCCGCCTATAGTCGGTAGCTTACCTTACTAGTAATAGACTAATACGCCTACCTCTATATATTAGTATAGTATTAGGTTTTTAGAGGTAGATAAAAGAGAAATAAAAAGCGTTATTTTAATATTACTTACTACCCTTTCTTGTCCCTATCCGCTTATAGTTCGATAAGGATTCCTATTATTCCTTTAAAAGCTTATCTATCTCTTTAAAGTCCTCTACGCTTTACTATATATTATTCTACTCGTCGTAATTCTTCTATTATAATAGGTATTCTCTCTTACCCTTCCTTACGCGCTTATCTAAGATTTTCTTAACCTTTTATAGCTCTTCGCTATTAGGTATAATCTTAGGTTCGGCAATATTCGTTAAAGGTTCGCTATTACGCTTCTTAAAGGGTTTAAGGAGTAATATATAGAATATATCGTAGATTTGGTATAAGACTAGAAGGCGAAGGTAGTAGGCTTATCGCCCTATAGGTTCCTTAACTATAAACAGACTAATAAACTTAGTAGACATCTTCTAGCTCGGCTATAATAGCTTTAGGTTCTTAGAGCTAAGGAGAATAAGATCTTCTAGCCAAAACGTTAATAGAAGATACTTTTTATTATACTACTTACGCTACTATTTTTAGGCTTTATAGAGGTGCTCTACTATAAGTTCTCGAGACTTATATATTATCTCTACTCTTAAAGATATAGCTGGCGCCTCCTCCTTATAATATATGTCCTTATATATAGCCTATCTTAGATACTTACTAAGTACTAATTTAAATAGGCTCGTACCTATACTAGAGTAAGGCGTATTATTATACGCAAACTCTGCGAATAATAATAACTAAAGCTAATTATCCTAGTTCTCGTTCGTAAAGTATTATAAGAATGTCTCTAGAGTCTAATTTTAACGCTCTATCTAGCTATCTATCTAAGAGTAGTATATAGTACTAAGTCTGCGCTCTATCTAATAATAGAAGCAGATCTCGGTCTAGAGCTTAGAAGTAAATAGTAAGCCATAGTCGCTAATAATTTCTTTTAGAAAGCTAAACTTTATTATAATATTTTTAATAAACATATTAGTAAACTATTCTATATCCTAAGTACTCTATATAGTAATATATATTACTATCTTAGACATCCTATCTATAATTACTAGTATTATATTATATATAATACCTTTAGACTTTACTAGAAGTAGACTAGTTATAAAGTCTAAACTAATCTCCTCCTAAATATCTTTAGGAATTAGTAATAGTATAAGCTCGCTATATAGTAGATACTAGCCTAGTTTCGATCTCTAGTATACTATATAGGATTTAATATAGCTCTTTACGTTAGACTCTAATTCGAGCTAGTATAGCGTTCTCTTAATTAGCTATAATGTCTTATTAGCTCTAAAATAGCCTATAAGTATAGAGTTATAGAATGTTACTAGGATCTCGTTCTATATTATAAGTTTATTAGAAATAAAGAGCCTTCTATAAAACTATAATAGGTTGTTCTTATTAAAACGCTATAAGTTAGCGCGCCTAAGAGTAACTCGCTTATAACTAGGTCTAGCTCGGATCTAGGCTATAAATAGATCCTTCTCCTATAATATTATAATTATATATATAAACTTAGCGTTAGTATCGCCTAAACTAGTTTTGCTTATAAGCAAAATATATACTTAAGAGCGTAGTATATAGTATAGATAAGTACTAGTACTAGCGTCTAGGAGAGACGCGTTACGTATATTTAGTACTATTAGCGGTTCTTCGCTAGTATCTAAAATCTCTTTAGTTATAGTTCCTAAGCTACTCTCCTTAACTTACGTTATACTAACTATTACCTTAATACTATTACTTACTAGCCTAAGCTTTTGCTAGAAAGTTAGAAGTAATATATTAATAGTATTATTCTCTGTCTAATAATCTAGCCTCCGCGAAGGACTATTAGTAGAGTTAGAGACACCCGACTAGTAGTAGATTTCGAAATCGAATTATCCTAGATATACTACTTATCTAGCTTATTACGGATTAAGGCGCTAGATTATCTAGATAGTCTTTAGGTTGTTATAGTCTATATATACCTCGACTAGTACTAGTACGCTAGCGAAATACTATTACTAAGTCTTAAAGTAGTAGATAATCGCTAGTAGCTCCTAGTTATACGTCTCCTAGTTCCGCTTATAGTCTTATATCTTTCTAGACATAAAGGCGATAGGATACTACTTACTATCTTTAAATAGTTACGATAAGATCCCTAAGATACTAAAGTCTAATCAATCTATCTCTAGCTTAATCCTTTTAGTTAGATTAAAATAACGAAGAAGTAGTAATTCTTTAAAATACTTCTTTACCTTCTTAAATAACTCCTAGGCCGCTTCGGTCTAGTTAAAGTCTTAGTTACCCTTTAATAAGTCGGTTATAGTAGCTATTTTCTTTATATAATCTTCGACAAACTATTAGTAGAAGTTTGCGAAGCTAAGGAATCCTTAGAGCTCCTTAATCGTTATTAGGTAAAGCTAGTCTCGGATTGTCGCTACCTTATCTAGATTGGCTACTACTCTATCTCTCTTAATAATAAAGCCTAGGAACTTTACTAAATTAGTAGCGAACCTATACTTCTTTAGATTATAGTATAGGCTCGCCTTCCTAAAGTAGTCTAGTACCTTTCTTACTATAGCCTAGTACTCCTCTAGACTATTAGAGTACGTATAGATAAGAATGTTATCTAAATATATAACGTAGATATTATCTAGGAGACCTAAAAGAGTATAGTTAATATACGCCTAGAAGGTTACTAGAGTATTAGTTAAGCTAAAGGGCATAATATAATATTAATAGTACCTATACTATATATAGAACGTAGTCTTCTACTTATTACTCTCGTAGATCTAGATATAGTAGTAGGTATCCTTTAGGTCTAGTAAGGTAAAGTACTTTACGCTAATAAGTTAGTCTAGAGTTTCTTTAATAAGAGGAAGTAGACATCTATCTTTAATAATAATATTATTTAAGGCTTAGTAGTCTATATATAAGCGTAGGTTACTATCTACCTTTAGAATAAATAAGAGAGGTACGCTAGTAGGGCTAATACTATATTTAATCTACCTAGCTACAAGTTCCTTCTTAAGGTATTCTTAAAGGACTTCCTACTTATAGGCTAATAGTAGATATAGCGGTCTATAAGGAGGTTCCTTCCTATCTACTAAATTAATAGTATAGTTAGTTACTTAGTAAGAGGGAAGTATACTAGTAGCTTCGTTATTAAATAGGTCCTAGTAGATATATAGTATATCTAGAATCCTTAGATTAATAGCGGCTTTAGTAATATATACCTTTAATAGACTATTAGTAGTACGCTCGACTCGAATCTAGCTAACGTACTATACTAGCTACTTTTTGTCTCTCTTTAGTATACGCGCTAAAGCTTTAGTAGAAATAAAGTCTATATCTTCTTTAATATACTCCTATTTCTAAGTATCCTAGCTATTTAAGATATCGATTATATAGTACTTAAAGGTATAATAGCCTAATAGGACTTCCTAATTAGCTATATCTATACTATATATAAGGATAGTCTTCTAACGAGCTTACCCTATATAATTAGTTATTATAAGCTACAACTTATATATACTATAGTACTTCTAGCTTTAGGAGCTTAGCTAGCTAATATCTAGAATCTAGGCTATAACCTTAGGAAGGTTATACTTAACTACGACACGCTAGTCTAATAGTATAACTTATCTATAGGTATTAAATATAACCCTTACTTCTAAATTATTAGTAGGTAAGCCGCTTAGAGTATATAAAATATACTAGTCGCGAATAACTTCTTTACTCTTAAGTAGCTAGATAGTATTATTAGTCTTCGAGTGTTTTTACCTAACTACTACTAATCCGCCTATAGTTAGATTTAGGATTTTTTTAGAATAATAGGAGTCTTATTAGGATTGCCGCCTAAATCGTTCTTAATCTTAGGGTAGTTAGGCTAGAGATAGCCCTTCTCGCTATACCTATAGCAACTTACTTTACTTATATTACATCTAGGCTTCTTAGACAGACTATTAGTAGTATAATCCTTCGACTTATCCTTACCCTTCGCTAAGAAAGCCTTTAGCGTAGGCTTCTTCTCTATAGGCTTCTTAGCTATCTTCTTCTTTAGAATATTCTTCTCTAATCTAGAAGTAAGATCTATAAGCTTATCCTAGGTTACGAGAGTAGTATTATAGTTAATAATAGCTTTCTATAGCTTATCTATAAGTCGAGTAAAGTAATAGTATAGGAGCTACTTCTTAGTATACTAAGGATCTATCTAGTTCTTAAGCTCCTCTATATATATAAGGAAGGCTTAGGCTATCTAGTCTAACTTCTACCTATAACCTACGTACTTAATATAGGCTTAAAGGAGTCGATCCTCTAGGCTATCTAAGAGTTAGGCTATAAAGTTCTTAAAATACTTCTAGGTAATAGCTTAATATTCTACTTCGCTCTTTAACTTCTACTATACCTTCTAATAGTCCTTTAGCGTATCTAAAAGATACTATATAGCCTAGGTTACCTACTAGAAACCTTCGTTATAGAGGTATAGAGCTTAGAGGAAGGCGATCTTATAATTAAGAATAAAGTCTTCTAACTACTTAAAATTCTTCCCTCTATAATTAGGTAGCTCCTTAATAGTCTGCTTCGCTAAGGAGTATCTATATATAGGTAGTCTGTTAGTAGATCGCTTCTAGCTATAGTAGTCTTATAACGTAGCCTATAGGCGAGTAATATTAGCTTAGAGCTAGAGTTCCTACCTACGATCCTAGAGCGTACGAACCTATCTATAGACTAATTTCTTATTATCTCCTTAATTAAAGCCTCCTATCTCTTCTCTACCTTCTTATTACTTATTACCTTCTTTAGGCTAACTTTGCCGACCGAGTAGTTAGTTATATACCTACTTGTCTTCTCCCTCGATCTCTTTAATAAATCCTCTCTACCTTAATAGACTAGTAGGACCTTATCTTTCTAGACCTATAGGCGAAGGCTAAGATCGAGTAAGAGGGGCTATTAGAGCTACTATCCTAAAACAGGTATAAAGATTACTTTATAATAAGGCCTTATATATATATAGGGACTATATAAACAAGGTAGAGGTTATAGTAGAGATAATAGACTCCTATCTATATAGATTAGTAATCTTAGAGAAGGAAGAGACCTCTCCTTTCGAGAGGAACCCTCTCTTATAGAAGAATCTCCCTCCTTTTCGACTCCTATCTAGCTAGGAGTAGGTCCGATAGAGAATCTTATTCCTTTTTAACTACCTATAGTCTATAGGAGGTAAGGGGTAGAGAACTACCTCTTAGGGCTACTAGCGGACTACTTCTAGTATAGCGAGATCCTTCCTTCGGCCGAACTACTAGTAGACTGTAGGTAGTATATATATATATTAACCCCTTATAGACCGCCTATAGTATAGACCTAAAGGACCCTCTTAGCCTAAGTCTTATAATTAGCTACTATTCTTATTAGGTAATTCTCTTTAGAGCTTTAACTATTACTCTTCTCAAAGTATTAAAAGCTCCTTAATATTAGGAATATTATTCTTATCCTTTAACATTTCCTCTATTACTAGAGTTAGATTTAAATAAGGAATCCGATCCTAACTAGCCTATAGTAATCTATCTAAATATCGATCTTAGAACTACTAAGCTATAGTATAATAAGCTATTATTAAACAATTACTATAGACTAAGTGCCTTAAAATTCGACTATCTAGAGTCTACAATATATATGTCCCTAGCTAATAGGCCTTCTTAATCTTAAATAGGCTAAAGTACTTAGGCTTAAGTTTTGTTAGATTTAGGTTTTATATTAATACCTACGATGTAACCCTCCTATTTAGTTTATACTCCTATTCTAATAGTATAGAAACTATTATCTTATAGGTAATAGTATAGTTAAGAAGCCTCTTATTTAGTATCTACTAGGCGTACCTTATAATCTTAAAGCGCTTCTTATAGTTAGAGACCTCTAAGAACTCTAGCCTAAGCGTATTTTTATCTTTAACAATCCTTAGGTATTAACTATATACTAGGAAGAAAGGACTAAAACCTCTAATAGTATACTATTAATACTAGGTATAGAATAGCGCTTTATAGAGAAAGCTATCCTAGTACTATTTATATATACTAACGTATATCTTTATAAATATCTTACTAAGCGTACTATTTAGGTTTTCTACCTTACTATTAGTTATTAGATAATAGAGTGTTATTAGCTAGTAGTCGAGCTTTAACTATCGATTTAGATAGGCGACAACCTTAGATAGGAAGTTCTTCCTATTATCTAAAAGAAGCTTTCTTAGCGCTATATAATAAGTATAGATTTTCTTATATAGGAAGCGAGCTATAGTCTTATTATCTGTAGAAGGGACCGCCCTAGTAATAGGCTAACTAGTAGTAATATTAATAGTAGTAATAATATACTTATTCCTATTAAGTATTTTTAGTATAGGACTAATAATATTAATAGCCTATCTCTTAAATAGTAAGAGCTTAGGATCTACCTACGTATATAGCCGCTCTAGCTTCTTTAGTTTGTTAGGAGAGCCGTTTTACGTTAACTAATATACTAGGTACTATCTAGCGAACCTTCTAATATCCTATCTTATAGTCGGCTACTAGGCTCTACTTTTATAATAGCCTATTAGTCCTAGGAACCTAAAATAACTATATTTGTTATATATTGTTTGTATAAGGTCTAATCTCTATAATAGTATAAGCTATAGTATAGCCCTCTTACTATTAGGTAGAAGCTTTACTAATACTAGACTATCTTTATCTTTATTAGATAGTAATATAGTAAAGCTTATAGCTTCCTATTCTACTAATTTCTATAAGTACTACTTCTATAGTAGCTCGCCCTCTAGCTTATACGTCTTTATAGCCGTCTCGAAGCTAGTATCCTCTATCCTTTTAAACTATAGGGTAGCTAATACTTCCTCTTCTAGCGCTTTAATAAAAGCGATATTAGTAGGACTATTTTCTATAAAGTCTGGCCTTCTTAATATAGTATTAGATATAATAGCCGTAGCACCCTTCCTATATTTAATATCTAGGTAATAGTCTTAGAATTCCTTAGCCTAGCGGGTAATTTACTTACTCTAGCTCTTAGTACTATTTAAGAATTGTAGGCTCTAATAATTAGTAATTACTATAATATACTAACTCGTTACTATATAATTATTCTATGTTATTAGCGCCTCCTTAATAGCGAGCGCCTCCTTTTTATAGACTAGATAATTTAGTTCTACGACCCTTAACTTCCTACTACTAAAAGCTATAAGCTAGAGCTTACTCCTATTATTAGCTTAGTATAATACTACTCTAATAGCCTATTTAGAAGTATTAGTCTCTACTATAAACAGCTTAGAGATATTAGAGGCTCTTAGGACTAGTTTGTCTAAGAGAGCCTATTTTAACCTTCTAAATATAATAGTATAGGTAGCTATCTATTTTACTAGATAGTTCTTCTTACTCCTAATAACTAGATCGCTCTCCCTTAACAAGTCTAATAATAGAGCTACTAGCTTAGCAAATCCTCTAATATACCGCTAGTAGTAGCTAGTAAAGCTAGGAAACTACCTTACCTACGTAGCTATCTTAGGTATAGGCTAGCTCTTAATAACTTTAACCTTGTCCTAGAGTGGTCTAACCTAGTTCTTAGAGATATAGTGTCTATAGAAGTCGACTTCTTAAATACTAATATAATACTTCTAAGGCGAGTAATAAAGCTCTACCTTCTAAAGCTACTTAAATACTTCTACTAAGTGCTTTTTATAATCTTTAAGAGTCTTTAAGAAGATTAAAATGTCGTTAAGGTATATAATATAGCTCTTCTAGAGCAGATCCTAAAGAATATTATTTATTAGGTTCTAGAAAGAGGCTAGTATATTTATAAGACTAAAAGGTATAATAAAGAACTTATACTTCCTATCTCTAGTATTAAATGCGGTCTTATATGTATTATCCTTATTAATAAGTAGTTAGTAGTATCCTAGAACTAGATTTAGCTTAGTAAAGTACTAGGCTCTAGTAAAAGCATCTAAATAGTCTTAGAGTCTTAGTAATAGATAGCTATTCTTTACTATTACCGCGTTTAAAGCTCTATAGTCTATATATATACGCTATTTGCTCCTAGGCTTTAGTACAAATATAACTATACTTCCCTATAGTAATATTAACGGTATAATTAAGCCTTTCTTAAGGAGTATCTTAATCTACTTTATCTATTCCTCTAGATGCTATAGCGTAAGCTAGTAGGCTTATTAGTTAATAGGTTTAGCGTCTCTAGTATTAATAGTATAATTATACTTCCCTAGTTTTAGAAGTCGGTCTAGTAATAAGTCTCTCTATAAGGCGGGAAATCTATTAATAATCCCTTAGAACGTAGGGTTATTAGCTTTTAGAACTATTAGGACTAATAGCTCCTATTTTAGTTATTACTTCCCTCCTCTACTATAATTAGTAGTACTATCCTTAGTAGCTATATTAGTATCTTCCTACGTAGTATTAAGGTATTCTTCTCCCTATACCTCTCCTAGGATAGCTAGGTACATTACGCTACTAATATACTTTATACGCTCTATAGACTATAAGAGGTTTAGAAGTTCGATATCCTTATAGTCGTAGATCTCGAAGATGTCGTTACTATATTCTACTATATACTCTATCCCTTTAGTATCCTTTAGCTTAACTATTCCTATTTACTAATTTGTATTAGGGTTATAGCGCCTAAACTACTATAGTCTAAGAATAACTTTATAATCTTCTATATTAATAATATAGGCTAGAATAGTATCCCTCTATCTACTAATAGTATAGGGTAATAGCACCCTAGTCTTAGATATTATAATGTCTCTATTTAGTAGCTTAATTCGAGCTAAGAGTATTATATATCTTATAGAGTAAGGTAATCGAGTAGCTTTCCTAGTAGAGATATAGATATTTAAAGTAGCTAAGTCGAGCGTAAATTTCGTCTTTAACGCTAGACCCTTTAGCTTCTTAATAGCTCTATTAAAAATAACTAGGTTAGATTCTAAGGCGGCGATCCTCTTATATATCCTATCGATCTAGTATTCTAGATACCTAGTAGCCTCTTTATCCTCTACTATCGTACTCCTATTAAGCTTATTACTACTCCTAGTATTATCTAAAGCTATCCTATCTATAAGACTTAGGCTAAGAGGGTCCTTTAGGTCTATACTATAGGTAGTCTATAAAGGGTTAATATATATATATACTACCTATAGTCCGCTAGCAGATTAGCTAAAGGAAGGATCTCGCTATACTAGAGGCGGTCTACTAGCGGCCCTAAGAGGTAGTTCCCTATTCCTTACCTCCTACAGACCGTAGGTAGTTAAGAAGGAATTAGATTCTCTGTCGGACCTACTTCTAGGTAGATAGGAGTCGAAGATAAGGGAGATTCTTCTATAAGAGAGAGTTCCTCTTAAGAGGAGAGGTCTCTTCCTTCTCTAAGATTACTAGTCTATATAGATAGGGGTCTATTATATATAGATAGGAGTCTATTATCTCCGCTATAACCTCTACCTTGTTTATATAGTCCCTATATATATATAGGGCCTTATTATAGAGTAATCTTCCTACCCGTTTTAGGGTGGTAGCTCTAATAGCCCCCCTTACTCGATCTTAGCCTTCGCCTATAGGTCTAGAAGAATAGGGTCCTACTAGTCTATTAAAGTAGAGGGGATTTGTTAAAGAGATCGAAGGAGATAACAAGTAGGTATATAACTAACTACTTAGTTAGTAAAGTTAGCCTAAAGAAGGTAATAAGTAATAAGAAGGCGGAGAGGAGATAGGAGGCTTTAATTAAGGAAATAATAAAGGATTAGTCCGCGGATAAGTTCGTACGCTCTAGGATTATAGGTAGGAACTCTAGCTCTAAGCCGATATTACTTGCCTTTAGGCTAAGTTATAGGACTACTATAGCTAGAAGCGATCTGCTAATAGACTACTAATAGGTAGATACTCCTTAGCGAAGCGGACTATTAAGGAGCTACCTAATTATAGAGGGAAGAATTTTAAGTAGTTAGAAGACTTTATTCTTAATTATAAGATCGCCTTCCTCTAAGCCCTATACCTCTATAATAAAGGTTTCTAGTAGATAACCTAGGCTATATAATATCTTTTGGATATACTAAAGGACTATTAAAGGGTATAGTAGAAGTCGAAGAGCGAAGTAGAATATTAAGCTATTACCTAGAAGTACTTTAAGAACTTTATAGCCTAACTCTTAGATAGCCTAGAGGATCGACTCCTTTAAGCCTATATTAAGTACGTAGGTTATAGGTAGAAGTCGGACTAGATAACCCGAGCCTTCCTTACGTATATAGAGAGGCTTAAGAACTAGATAGATCCTTAGTATACTAAGAAGTAGCTCCTATACTATTACTTTACTTAACTTATAGATAAGCTATAGAAAGCTATTATTAACTATAATACTACTCTCGTAACTAAGAATAAGCTTGTAGATCTTACTTCTAGATTAGAGAAGAATATTCTAAAGAAGAAGATAGCTAAGAAGCCTATAGAGAAGAAGCCTATACTAAAAGCTTCCTTAGCGAAGAGTAAGGATAAGTCGAAGGATTATACCGCTAATAGTCTATCTAAGAAGCCTAAATGCGATATAAGCAAAGTAAGTTGCTATAGGTTTAGTAAGAAGGGCTACCTCTAGCCTAACTACCCTAAGATTAAGAATAATTTAGGCGGTAATCCTAATAAGACTCCTATTATTCTAAAAAAATCCTAAACCTAACTAAAGGCGGATTAGTAGTAGTTAGGCAAAAATACTCGAAGACTAATAATACTATCTAGCTACTTAAGAGTAAAGAAGTTATTCGCGACTAGTATATTTTATATACTTTAAGCGGCTTATCTACTAATAATTCGGAGGTAAGAGTTACGTTTAATATCTATAGATAAGTTACGCTATTAGACTAGCGTGTTGTAGTTAAGTACGACCTTCCTAAGGTCGTAACCTAGATTCTAGATATTAGCTAGCTAAGCTCCTAAAGCTAGAAGTACTATAGTATATATAAGTTGTAGCTTATAATAACTAATTATATAGGGTAAGCTTATTAGAAGACTATCCTTATATATAGTATAGACATAGCTAATTAGAAAGTCCTATTAGGCCGTTATACCTTTAAGTACTATATAATCGATATCTTAAATAGCTAGGATGTTTAGAAATAGGAATATATTAAAGAAGACATAGAGTTTATTTCTATTAAAGCTTTAGCGCGTATACTAAAGAAGGACAAAAAGTAGCTAGTATAGTACGTTAGCTAGATTCGAGTCGAGCGTACTACTAATAGTCTATTAAAGGTATATATTACTAAAGCCGCTATCGATCTAAGGATTCTAGATATACTATATACCTACTAGGACCTATTTAATAACAAAGCTACTAGTATACTTTTCTCTTACTAAGTAACTAACTATACTATTAATTTAGTAGATAGGAAGGAACCTCCTTACGGACTACTATATCTACTATTAGCCTATAAGTAGGAAGTCCTTCGAGAATACTTTAAGAAGGAACTTATAGCTAGGTAGATTAAATATAGTATTAGCTCTACTAGCGTACCTCTCTTATTTATTCTAAAGGTAGATAGTAACCTACGCTTATATATAGACTACTAAGCCTTAAATAATATTATTATTAAGGATAGATATCTACTTCCTCTTATTAAAGAAACTCTAGACTAACTTATTAGCGTAAAGTACTTTACCTTACTAGACCTAAAGGATACCTACTACTATATCTAGATCTACGAGAGTAATAAGTAGAAGACTACGTTCTATATATAGTATAGGTACTATTAATATTATATTATGCCCTTTAGCTTAACTAATACTCTAGTAACCTTCTAGGCATATATTAACTATACTCTTTTAGGTCTCCTAGATAATATCTACGTTATATATTTAGATAACATTCTTATCTATACGTACTCTAATAGTCTAGAGGAGTACTAGGCTATAGTAAGAAAGGTACTAGACTACTTTAGGAAGGCGAGCCTATACTATAATCTAAAGAAGTATAAGTTCGCCGCTAATTTAGTAAAGTTCCTAGGCTTTATTATTAAGAGAGATAGAGTAGTAGCCGATCTAGATAAGGTAGCGACAATCCGAGACTAGCCTCGCCTAATAATAATTAAGGAGCTCTAAGGATTTCTTAGCTTCGCAAATTTCTACTAATAGTTTATCGAAGGTTATACGAAGAAAATAGCTACTATAACCGACTTATTAAAGGGTAACTAAGACTTTAACTAGACTAAAGCGGCCTAGGAGTTATTTAAGAAGGTAAAGAAGTATTTTAAAGAATTACTACTTCTTCGTTATTTTAATCTAACTAAAAGGATTAAGCTAGAGATAGATTTATTAGACTTTAGTATCTTAGGGATCTTATCGTAACTATTTAAAGATAGTAAGTAGCATCCTATCGCCTTTATATCTAGAAGGATATAGGACTATAAGCGGAACTAGGAGACGTATAACTAGGAGCTACTAGCGATTATCTACTACTTTAAGACTTAGTAATAGTACTTCGCTAGTGTACTAGTACTAGTCGAGGTATATATAGACTATAATAACCTAAAGACTATCTAGATAATCTAGCGCCTTAATCTATAACAAGCTAGATAGGTAGTATATCTAGAATAATTCGATTTCGAAATCTACTACTAGTTAGGTGTCTCTAACCCTACTAATAGTCCTTTACGGAGGCTAGATTATTAGATAGAGAATAATACTATTAATATATTACTTCTAACTCTCTAGCGAAAGCTTAGGCTAGTAAGTAATAGTATCGAGGTAATAGTTAGTATAATACGAGTTAAGGAGAGTAGCTTAGGAACTATAACTAAAGAGATTTTAGATACTAGTAAAGAACTACTAATAGTACTAAATATACGTAACGTATCTCTCTTAGACGCTAGTACTAGTACTTATCTATACTATATACTACGCTCTCGAGTATGTATTTTGCTTATAAGCGAAACTAGTTTAGGTAATACTAACGCTAAGTTTATATAGGTAATTATAATATTATAGGAGAAGGATCTATTTATAGCCTAGATCCGAACTAGACCTAGTTATAGGTAAGTTACCCTTAGGCGCGCTAATCTATAGCGTCTTAATAAGAACAATCTATTATAGTTTTATAGAAGGCTCTTTATTCCTAATAAACCTATAATATAGAATAAGATCCTAGTAACATTCTATAACTCTATACTTATAGGCTATTTTAGAGCTAATAAGACATTATAGCTAATTAAGAGAACGCTATACTAGC
>JAHESH010000227.1:0-38140 GCA_020826765.1 Teratosphaeria viscida
AACCTATATACTTAATATAGGCTTAAAGGAGTCGATCCTCTAGGCTATCTAAGAGTTAAGCTATAAAGTTCTTAAAGTACTTCTAGGTAATAGCTTAATATTCTGCCTCGCTCTTCGACCTCTACTACATCCTCTAATAGTCCTTAAGCGTATCCGAAAGATACTATATAGCCTAGGTTACCTACTAGTAACCTTCGTTATAGAGGTATAGGGCTTAGAGAAAGGTAATCTTATAATTAAGAATAAAGTCTTCTAACTACTTAAAATTCTTCTCTCTATAATTAGGTAGCTCTTTAATAGTCCGCTTCGCTAAGGAGTATCTACCTATTAGTAGTCTATCGGCGGTCCGCTTCTAGCTATAGTAATCTTATAACTTAACCTATAGGCGAGTAATATTAGCTTAGAGCTAGAGTTCCTACCTACGATCCTAAAGCGCGCGAACCTATCCGCAGACTAATTCCTTAGTATCTCCTTAATTAAGGCCTCCTATCTTCTCTCTACCTTCTTATTACTTATCGCCTTCTTTAGGCTAACTTTACTAACTAAGTAGTTAGTTGTATACCTACTTGTCTTCTCTCTTAATCTCTTTAACAAATCCTCTCTACCTTAATAGACTAGTAGGACCTTATCCTTCTAGACCCGTAGGCGAAGGCTAAGATCGAGTAAGAGGAGCTATTAGAGCTACTACCCCGAAACGGGTATAAGGATTACTCTATAATAAGGCCTTATACGTATATAGAGACTATATAAATAAGGTAGAGGTTATAGCGGAGATAATAGACCCCTATCTATATAGACTAGTAATCCTAGAGAAGGAAGAGATCCCTCCTCTTAAGAGAAACTCTCTCTTATAGAAGAATCTCCTCTCTCTTTAACTCTTATCTAACTAGAAGTAGGTCCGATAGAGAATCTAATTCCTTCTTAACTACCTATAGTCTATAGGAGGTAAGAAGTAGAGAACTACCTCTTAGAGCTACTAGTAGACTACCTCTAGTATAGTAAGACCCTTCCTTTAGCCGAACTACTAGTAGACCGTAGGTAGTATATATATATATTACTCTCTTATAGACTACCTATAGTATAGACCTAAAGGACCCTCTTAGCCCGAGTCTTATAAGGAGTCGTATTAGAAGAGCGCTTATAGCGCCTATAGATATAGTAGGTACTAATTAGAGTTATTAATATATTAGTAGTTAAATATTCTCTAGCCTATAAGCTAATATAGGCTATATATTAAATATACCTATATTCTTAGATAAAAGTAAGACGTTACCTTATACTAGATCGAAGATAGTAATAGCGTATCTCTTCTCTATTATAGAGGACTTACGCGAGGAGTTATATATAAAGTTGTTATTACTAGTAGAGCTAGCTAACTACTTATTGCTAGAGATCTTAATAATAGCCTTCTTTTTAGTAGAAGCGTAAGACTTCTTTAGTAGTATATTATCGCTAGCTATTAGCTATATTAAGATCTTCTTCGCCTCGCTAGTAGATAGGTTATAGACCTTATCTAAGATATAGCCTTCCTTAAAAGGCGTCTTAGCTTAGCTAGACTACTAATAGATATAATAAGTAGAGTAAGGATTATAGTCTAATAAAAGACTATACTCCTAGCGCCTATAGCTCTTAGATAGTATATTATTAATATATACTACCTTCCTTAGCTTACTAGCGCTAGTAACTCTAGTTAACCTTCGAGTAGCTACTTTAAAGTAGTCGATAAGGTTAATACGCTCTACTTTAGTATTAGAGTTAGTAGAGTTATTACTCTTATATATACTTGGCTCGTTATTAGTATTAAGTATAACTAGGTTATACTTATAGCTACTACTAGAGTAATAGCGTAGGTAAGGATAGAAACTACTAGAGATCCTTATATAAGAAAGGCGACTAAAAGGAATATTAGCTACTAGTAGAGCGTATCTATAAGAAGTAGTAGATTAAATATTACCTATATTCTATAATAGACTATTAGTAAAAGAAGTATATATTATAGTATAGATAGTCTACTTATAGCTATATTATCTATTATCTACGTTGTCCTTAGAGTTAGTTCGATGTCTATACTCTACTTATAGCGCCTCTCCTTATTAGTATATAGGTAATAATCTAGGCGTAGGTAGTACTTATCTTTATATTTAATATCCTACTTATATATAGCTATTACTTAGTTAAAAGTTAGCTACGTATAGTAAAGCTTAATAGTAGCCTCTAGTACGACTCTATTATTATAGACTATATCTATATTACTAATATTAACGTTATACTACTTATAGAGCTTAATATATATAATACGCTTATTATAGACCTTATTAAGGTAGCCTTAGAGAGGAGGGAAGATCTAGAATTATTAGTAACTACCTATAGACTATAGGTAGTTAAAACTATAAGCGGATAACTTATAATCTTATAGAACCTCTTCTTACTTTTAGTATAGTAGCTATAGGCGTAGTTATTAGGCTTCTTATATAGATAGCTAATAGTAACGCTCTTAGTATATATTATATAGAAGATATAGAGGATAGGAGTATTATTCTAGAAGGCTATAGCATAGAAGTAGTATATCTTATTAGTACTAATATTAGAAGTATACGTACTAATAATAGTAGTATTACTACTATAGAAGCCTAGTATCTTAAACAAACTATAAGAGGTTATATAGATAAGGAAGTTAATTATAGACTATACGTAGCTATAGGACTTTAATAAAAAGATTATAGAGGGAGAGTAATTAAAGAAAGAGTAGTTAGCAATTAACTAAAAAGAAAAATCTAATATTAATACTAGTAATTTAGTACTAGAATATTACTATAATAACATATAACTATCTATTTAGGCTAGTTACTATAGTAGACCTTCTATAAAGTTCTATTCTATATTTATAATAGTATATAGAGTAAGATACGTAATATAAGTTATAATACCTTACTATTAGAATATTAGCGTAGAAAGAGGGCGCCTATAAGACTTAGGCTTAGAGAGTCCTTTAGATATATACTATAGGCAGTCTATAGGGAGTTAGTATATATAGTATACTACCTATAGTCTTCTAGTAGGTAGGTAGAAGGAAGGATCTTACTATACTATAAGTAGTCTACCTATAGCCCTAAGAGATTAGCCTCTATTCTTTACTACCTATAGACTATAGATAGTCGAAAGGAATTAGATTCTCTATTAGACTACTTCTAGTATAATAGAGGTCTAGCTATCTTCGAGTATTTAGGATCCCTATACTAAGTATAGAGCTAGATAGAAGTCTAAAAGAAGAGAGATTCTTTAATAAGAGAGAGTTCCTCTCGAAGAAAGAGATCTCTTCCTTCTCTAAGATTACTAATCTATATAGATAGTAGTCTATTATCTCCGCTACAACCCTACCTTGTTTATATAGTCTCTATATATATACGAGGTCCTCTTATACTAGCGTAGGCGAAGAGGAATCTTAAAGAGAAGAAGATATATTAGCGAGCTATTATAGCTTAGGCTAAGATAATAGAGAACTATCTAACTATTAATACAAGTATATATATAGCTAGCGCGAGCGCCCTAATTAATAGCGAAGAGGAGTCTAATACTAAGGTTAACGACGCTATAATAGCTATAGGTAATAGACTAGATATTAACGCTAAGGTAGATAAGTTAGATAAAGGCGTCGATACTAGCTACTAGCTAGTATATTATCGACTATATATTATCGACTATAACTTCCCTTAGGTAGGATAATAGCAATTGTAATTATAACTACTAAAAGTATAGTTACTACTAATTATCGACTATAAGGGCGTAGTACTAGCTTTAATTTAGTAGTACTTATTAAGGTATCGATAGTAGGAGATACTAAGTAGCTTATATAAGCTCTAGGAGAGGTATATAGTAGCTTCCTAGGTTGATACCTTATAATAACATGCTTTGTTATACCTTCTTTACTAGAAAGGGTGTTACTCGACACGTACGGACGAGAGGAAACTGACGTAAGAGATCGAGTGAGGACGTTCGTATTGTATGATGATTCAGCTACAGGTATGAGGTAACAAGAAGCAACTGCGCTATTATTGCCGCACCGTTGCCTCCTACGCTGAAAGATTCGCGTCCCTTCCGACCGTGCAGCCGGCTGATGTCGTTGTGTCAGTCAAATCCAGACAAATCCCGGCTCCTTTTTCTTTGCCTTTTGCCCGGCACTGCCTCCTGCCAAGACTCCGTCCAGCTGCCGGGTCTTCTTCGCCTGTGACTGGCGGGTCGCGTCTGTTGTGGTCCTAGTACCTCGCTCTAATGTGCGGAGACTACGTAGCACGTTCTTAGCAAGGTCCCGAAGGCTGACGAGCCCAAACCAGCAAACTCCGACCATATGGAGGATATGTTCTCCGGCATAGGCGACGGCAGATGTGATGCATTGCTTGCTGGCGGAATAAACCACGCTGGCTCGATTACGAAAGGCGGCGGTAGCGTTAGCCATGAATAGAATGTCATACCAACGAACTGTAGACGTCAGCCGGTCTGATTGGTTAAGGCAGCGGGATGCTTACGCAGCACAAGGAAAGCGGTCAAGAGTGCTGTCGCGGCAGTTAGGAGCATAATGTTCGCGAGGAGGTCGTTTATGCGTTTGGCCTCCGCTAAGGCTGCAGCGGCGTGCTGGTCATGCATCGCACTTGTTTTGAGTGTGCTCTCGCTGTTGCCCATCTCGGAGTAGTCGTCGATCGATGTTTGGATGTAGAGGAAGGTCGCGCGCAAGTGTTTGACGCGCAGAAGTTGGCAGATCTGAAGAGGCAGCTCCAGCTCGAACTTGAAAGGCAGGAGCAATCCGATTGCAGGCACGTGCGTAGGACACATGCATGACGAGTAACGCGCACTTGATGTTGAACAGTGCACGCCCTGATCTGACATAGCAAAGCGGATCAGTATCGGTAACGCGCTATGAATATCTTCGATGCACTCCTGTGCATGTACTATTCGCAGAGCAGAGCATTCGCTTCCTTGGAAGGCTTATCTCGTCATGGAACCCCTGCAGATCTTCGACTTGATCTCCCGTCTTCCCTTCAATGTCCCTCAGTCAGTTGAGATTTGCGGCCTCTTCGTCCTCACACATGCGGAGATTGGCAGCGTCGCGGACCATTGGGCTTATCATCAAGGGCAGAATGCCAGCCTCCAGCAGCGGATTGCGCTGCTATTCTCCACGGCTGGCCTCTGCGCTGGTGGCCAGCCTCTTGACCGAATGCAGGAGTGAGATCCAAATAGTAGTCATCCAGACAAGACAAATGTCTCCCCACGTAGCCAGTCCAGCAAGAGACAGCAAGTCGAGCTCTTCCGCCACTGTCGTCGTCGCTGGCATTCTCCGTCCGTCAAGGCTTCACGGGGATGTGTGTGACTGTCAGCACATCAAGGGCACACCCATCATCAATGCTGCGATTGAACAGAGGTCGGGACGGCTTGATTGGTTGAGCCCGCGCCGTGAGCAATGTGTACTGCGGCAAGGGCGTGCGTGACCTGCCTTTGTGTCTCCGAAACCATGAACGATCCTACTGGCTGGGTAGCGCGCGACACATGTCGGCGTGTGTAAAGTTGGCAACGATACATGTGTCCTGATGATGCCACGGCGATCAAGCCCGGCGAGACCGTTTCACGTCAGCCCCTCCTGCTAGCTCATCAGCCGAACTGTCCTCCCACCCCGCCGAGACCTCTCCATTCGCGCCAACCTCTCCCCCAACAAACTCGCCACGCTCACGTCCCATTGATTTCGCCTGCTCGTTCGCGTGCGCGATGAACTGGTCGCGTTGTCGCTTTGCCCAGTCTCTCGTATTCCGGTATGCCCGGGCCCCTCGCCGGAAGTCCTCGGCATCGTTATCGAGCACGTAAGCTCCAATCCGTGTGGTGATGTACTCTGGGTTCGCTCCATTAGTGGCCCGTTGCGGGTGGGTGGTGTAGATCTGCAAGGTGCCGGTCCCGGGATGGTAGCTCGAGGTCACCGTGTACGCATTTCCGTCGAAGTGAGAGGTCGCTCGACCGTACGTCTGCAGCCTATGCATCGCGCACGCCCCCAGCGCGCCATCGTACATTGCCTGTCGCCGGGCAACATCTGCGCGTCCCCCACAGCCCTTGCCGACAAAGAAGGCGTTTGGAGCAGCCGGGAGGGTTGTCGAGGTTGACGGGATGATGTACCGATTTAAGTCGCGACGGACATCCGAGTGGATGTCGGCAGGACGGGCGCCATAGTATTTGTCTGGTTTCGGGGTCGTGAGGCCATCGTGGAACTTCTCCAGGTTGTTGAAGGGTACGTCCATAGCGCTGAAGTGCCCTGATTCCGAGCCAACGATATGCGGGAGGATACTGTTCATAGCGCCGGTCTCGTTGCAGGCATTGTACGAAGCTCGCTTGAACGCTCTAAAATGGGTGTTGGTCCAGCGAGAAGGAGAAAGAGAAGCCCGACGCCGTGTCAGCATCTCCTTGATCTCATCCATGTTGTTTGGCTGGTTTGCTAGTTCATGCTCGTCCTCCTCGTCGTCGTCTTGTGTAGCGCCGTAGCCGTCGGGATATACGCCGCGATCAATCAACATCTGCTCGAACTCAGCGCTGTACGGAGAGGTGTTTTTCGTGCTCGTTGTGCTCTTGCTGCTACGTGAACGCGAGCTTCGACTGCGCTTCGTGCTCATACTGCTGCTGCTGCTGCCGCTGCTGCTGCTGTTGTGGTGGTGGTGGTGGTGGGAGAACGCGCGGAGGCTCCGCAGATCTGGTCCACCGTGGCTGGCGTAGCGACGTATTCGGTTGACATCTGACCGCAACAGGAAGCTGCGTTCCCGCGACGTCTTCTCTTGCGCCGCCTGTGGTGATGATGCCTCCTTGCCCACTCGATGATGATGTGCCCTCTCTTCTTGCGCCGCCCTCCGCTCAAGCTCTCGCAATGCGCCGCGGGTCAAAGGAACCTTGGAAAGACTGTCCCAGAAGGCGGGAGAGTATCGCGGCGCTGTCGACGAGGGCGGGTTACGTCGTGCGCGCTTGACGTCGAGGTGGTGATCTTGGAGCCGGTCGGCCTCGGGCTCGGTGTCGGGGGTGAGAGGATGCTTTTGGGCGCGTTTCTGCATCTACGCGAGCTCGTCGTCCTCTGTCGTGTGCTCTGAAGCACGTAGACGTCGAAGGGAGAGACCTGTAATCATGTTGTCGTTGGTTGACGTTGTTATTATTGATGTTGTGAGGGTGCTTGTGTTCGAAGTCTCGGTGTCGTGTGGGGTCGCCGGTCGCGT
The DNA here is from genome assembly GCA_020826765.1 of Teratosphaeria viscida. Taxonomy (NCBI): domain Eukaryota; kingdom Fungi; phylum Ascomycota; class Dothideomycetes; order Mycosphaerellales; family Teratosphaeriaceae; genus Teratosphaeria; species Teratosphaeria viscida. Next base: position 7,233 of record JAHESH010000227.1, read on the forward strand.
GTGCGCTTCGAAGGTGTCTCTGCTCAGATTCAAAACACACATGCACCATCTCACCAACATGGAATTCTCACCGACAGAACAACATGTACCTACAGTACGGCCCGCTGAAGGATGTCCCTCTGAGGATGAACGTGCGCGGGTCGCATCATGATGAGAAGAAGGAAGCAGCCTCGGAAGCGCCAAACCTGTTCAAGGCTGACACACCTCTGTCGCAGACGAGGAAGCAGCATCCGCGCCTGTTGCAGCGACAGTCTCAGGCAACAAAGATACAGGTTGGTTTGTACCAGTCATCTCCAAAAGCAAACAACATTGGTCTTGGGCTTTGACATGCATGTGTGCCAGCAGCGAGAGAGAGACCCTAACGTAGACCACAGACAGGCGTATATATACATGCAAACCTGCTCTTGCCTTTACTCCCGTCGACTTCAACAAGTCAACGAGTGGAAAGGAGAGAAAAGGCCGCACCACCTTATCAAAAATAGCCCGCATCTACCACACCCAAAATGCCCACCTCCTCCTCCCTCCAAACCTACTGGCCCCACCTCCTCTGCATCCTCCTCCTCGTCTACCCCTACTTCTCCTCCCAATCCTCTTCTACTCCCACCACCACCTACACCGATCTCCTCCTCACCTTCCTCCTCAGCACCCTCGGCACGCACTACGCCCTCCACAGCCTCGAAACGCGCATCCTCCGGCTCGAGCAACAGCAGCGCTCCTCCTCCTCCTCGACCACCAACGACACCGATACCGATCTCGAAGCACGTTTTGAGGACCTCGTCGACGCCGTGATAGGTGCCTACTCCTATGTCAAAAACAAAATCATTCAATCCGAGCTGACAAACAGACAGACCTCCACAAGCAGCTGGACTTGCACTCCCGAGCCCTCGCCACCCTCGAATCCCGCACGGCGGAGATCTGGCGCGCCTGCGACGAAGTGCGCCACGAAGTTCGGAGGTTAGGGTTGGGGATGGCGTACTGGAGGGACTGGGTGCTGGGACGAGGACAAGGCGGCGGACCGGCTGGTGTAGGGTCGGTGAGGATGATTGAGTGAGTTTGGCGTGATTGCGGATAGTGTTTTGGGTGAGAGGAGATTGTTTCTTGAAGGATGTTGATACAGGGCCGTGCGCGGTGCCCGACGCCACTGCGCCGGATCCGGGTGCTTTATTATTGTTTGTCCAGATACATTCCGCATTCGAATTGTTTGTTTTTCTTTTGAAATGGAAAGCCTTCGCATGTCTATCTACCTTGAGCCTTCGAGAATCAGTGTGACATGTTTCTTGTTGGATAATAATCACAATAATACGGCAGCTTGACCACAATTTCTTTTACGAATAAAGCCTGGTGTGCAGACAGCCGTGCAAACGACAAGGGCCGATCGACACATAAAGCGACATGTCGAGAGCCGCACGCGTCATACCCCGACCGGTGGTGGCGTCGAGGAACCAGAGGCGTGTGCAAGAAGCGAGGCCTTTGCCTCGACGGAACCAAGGATCCTTTCCGGTTGGTGTTGGTAACGTGCGTGCGACTGCGACGGCTGCTGGACTTCGAGGCAGGATGACGCGGGATCCGGCAGAGAGTGAAGATGACGAGGACGACGAAGAGGATGATGATGTGGACGACGAAGAGGATGATGATGTGGACGACGAAGAGGATGATGATGTGGACGACGAAAACGAAGTCGAGGAACAAGCAGAAGAGGAGGAAGAAAGAAAACGACCCTCGCTTAGGGGTCTGTGGTACCTCGCCTGCTGGACTCTACTGGTCCTTCCTATCATCAGATCATTGTCCTTCGGCCTGCGATCACCAACGCCCGAACCACCACCGCCAGCCAACCCGGACTTCGACCTCACTGTCCTGCCCGTCGCTCTCCCTTTCATGTCGCGTATCGCCTACGCCATGCCCGGCCAGATGCAAGAATGGGCGAGCACGCTACCGCTCGCTCAGCGGCGCCCAAGCTACGAAACGTACCAGTTGCCGCCAGATCACTACGAGGCGCTGAGGGCGTGGAAACTGAACTTCTCGGCTACAGTCGTGCAGGCTGATCGCGACAATGCGGAAGCTGTGGAGCAGGCGATGGAGTCGCTGCGGTTTTTGGGGAGGTGCCGGCGTGATCAGAGGGCAGAGGAGGTGTTGGAGGGCTTAGGGAAGGAGGGAGCAGGTGGAGACTTGGAGGAGTGGGCGTGGGTGAGTTGTTTGGTAGCGGAATTATCGCTGCTTTGGGATGGTGGCAGTGCGAGTCGCGGCAACACACTGCTGCAGATGCCGGATTTTGGCGGACCAGTAGAGAAGGCGTGTGATACTCTGGCCAGTGATGGACGACTCCGACAGTCTGAGCTGTGGTTGATGTTGGAGGAGATTCAGGAGTCAGCTGTGACCGAGCAGAAGAGGGTGATGGAAGCGGTGGCCGGAATTGTGACTGCGGAAGCCGCCAGGGTCGAAAGGGAAGTCATCCAGCCCGCGATTGATGCGGAATGGGCTCTCGCGGCGAAGTCCAAACGGAACAGGGTCCTGCAACGACTCTCTGCGCTCTCTCGTCCCGGCGATTGGATCCGAGTCCCCTGGTCGACATCCGACGATGATATGGGCCGCGGCAGGAACGAGAAGCTCTACATAAAGCGCCCAGACGTCATCCTTGGAACTCCAGTCCCGAATGATAGGCAGACAAGGGCTCTCGACCAGCTTGCGACCGAGTATACGACCGCCCAGATCATCGCCATGCATGCTTCTTCCCTCCAAGGGGTCTTGGTCTCTCTCCAACAAACGTGTGATCAAATCGCCGACCGTCGCGACTTTATCGTCCATCCCGCCAATCCCGCCCAAGTCGCCGAACCCGCCTACTCTTTCCCTGCGCTCCTCGGGCGCGGAGTCCGCTGGCTCCAAGCCCTCCCCCACCCATTCGAGCTCTTCTCTCCGACCTCTCCGCCCCCTCCCGACTGGGAAGTCGACAGGTTTGCCTTCCGCGGACTGCGCAGGGCAGACGAGCACAACCACCAGGGAAAGCGCTACGGGTGGCACAAGTTCTTCGACCAGGCGGTGCGAAACAGCACGTGCCATTTCCTGCTTGCCCGCACGCCGGCCTCCGCCTCATCCGCCACGACGGAGAGCGGGGATGTGGAGGGCGCGGTGCAGCACGCCGTGTGGAGTTACTTTGGCCATGGACCCGTGCTGCGGTGGATGATGGTGATGGCGGACTTTTATAAGCCGTCACCGTGGGATCAGGGTGTCGCGTTGAATTTGGGGGTGACGCCGGCGATTCTCGAGACGAGGGCTTGTGTGGCCGAGGCGAGGCGGATGGGGACGAGTCAGTAGTAATAAGATGATGATCTCCTTCTACGTCTTCTTCTTCTTCAGAATTTCCCCATCTCTGCTGCGTCGCAACAAGGCTCTCGCGGCTCTAGGACGCATTGGGGAGAAATGATTTCATGCATTTGCTATCTGCCGGGTATGCACTCTGAACGCACTTCCCAATCGACACGCGTTGCGTCATACGTCGATTCGGTCACCAATTCGACACCGAATCGACACCTGACGTAATCGAGGTCGATTCGGTCCCATTCCCACCACAACATGTTGCCCAAATTGACCTCATCGCCAAATCTCACCGACATTCTCGAGCTTTGCGAGGTCAGGGGCGTTGATGCGTCACACATCATGGACGGTAGGGTCAACAGTAGGTAGCATGGGTGCCTTGGTCGACCGTCAAGTGTCGCTTTTTGACATACCGAATCGACACGTGACGTAATGTCATATGTCGATTTGGTCCTCAATTCCGTACCGAAACGACAAATGACGTATGTCAGGTCGATTCAATCCCAAATTTCATACCGAATGGACACCTGACGTAATCTAGGTCGAGTTCATCAACTCCAGCAGCTTGGGACCCGGCTCCATTCTCACGTAACATGTGGATTCGGCCTCAATCCCCGAAGGCCTCCCGGCACGACCTGTCAGGACACTCAGGCGGCGGAATGACAGCAACACAGCGCCCCCTCCGTTCCAGATCAAATTGGGTACATGTATCTGCTGATGACCGACGACAGACTCCAGCGCGCACCCGCAGATCTGCAAAAGATTCAATGTTGGATCTTTCGGGTCCCCAATCTGCTACCCCGCACCTACGCCTACACGTGACACCTTTCGCCTCTGATTGTGATATCCTTGATTAATGAGGCTAGCGCCTGCCAAGCAACACACAGTCAAAATCGCTTGGTGTACATAGTCCTGTAATTGACACGTTCCATGACCTTGGTATTCACATGATTGCGCCCGTCACTCAGTCCTCCACGCGCTCCTCCCTCCCCACACGAACCACCACTGCACACTGCTGCACCCTCCCCCCGTATGGTCCCGGCGCCACCTGCGTCGCGCACGGCACCAGCAGTGTCCACCGCTCTTCTTGTCCGACGCCTGTGGTTGTCGTCGTCGTGCTCGTCGCGGACCATGTGGAAGCTGGAAGCCAGCGGAATGTGAGGGCGCTGTAGAGCAGGTCGAGGAGGGTGCTGAGGACCTGCATGATGCTGACGAGACGGAGCGGTGGATGGTTCATTCAAGAAGACGATGATGCCTTTGTCGATTAGGCGGACTTTGCCGTTTTGCGGTTTCCTGGTGAAAGCAGCGGGATGGTACTGGTCACTGCCAGGACCATCTGCAGCAAGCAATGCGAAATGAAATGCACAAAGCCTCATGTACCATCGACCCAACTGCGACATGCGCATGTCTTTGGTCGGCAACAAAGAGCCGGATGAGGACATGTTCACTACCGTAGTTGAGACCTGCCCAGATATGCAACATGCATGCACGCACCTACCCGTCTCGTCGACAGTATCGACACATTTCCCGCATACCTACAACGGCGACGACAGAGTCTCGTCGACGGCGTTCGTGGCACGAGTGTACGATGATGAAGACCACCGACGATCGGCCACGACCACGACTATGCTGCATCCGCAGAGCATATCTCTTGCATCCTCCTCACCCGTTGGGCGTTTTCCTCCCTTCTCTTACTGTCGGACAATCTCGCAACCGTTCAGCTCGCATTCTCAAACATTCCAACTTCACCAACATCCATTTGCAGAGCTAACACTCCACGACTCGTCTTCATCGACCTCCATTACTCCAACGTATGCACGCGACCTCCTCCCCCGGCCCAAGCTGCTAATGAGTCACAGATGTCTACCACTACCACCACCATCACCAGCCCCACGGTCGTCTACGTCTCTGACTTGCCGGCCGGCACCGTCTTTGAGAACCTGACCCCCGAATTGGCCAAAGCAGACAAGAAGATCTGCTGGACTCCTGCCACGCAGTCCAAAATCCTGCGGTCCTGCTCCCGCCACATGCTGAGCAAGCACTCGCTCGACCCAGTCGCCTTGACTGCTGTGATGGAGGAGATCGGATTCGTGACGGGCAAGGATGTGGATTTGTTTGGCGCGTTGGCGAAGAAGCTCCTCAGCTGGATCCTCGTAAGTTGCTTTCTTCTTTTCCTTCTCCTGCTTTGGAGCCAAGCTGATGCATCTTGGTTGGTGCAGGCCAACGTCAATAACGAGAAGCTTCCCAATGCTTTGAAGGCGCAGAACCTGACCCCCGACGCTACCAGGTGCCGCACATTCGAGATCACGTGGGCGGGCCATACGAGGGAGTGGTTCGTCGAAGGCGCGGTCACGGTCGGCAAGAAGCAGCATGGGCCTGTGGGTGGTAAGTTGTTCATTTCTGTCCACTCCTCATTTTCACGGGTGGCTGACAGTTTGTCGTAGGTGCTGACCCGGACTTCGCCTCTTCTCTTGCGCGCTCTATCACTCGTCCTTGGTTGAGCGAGGCTGCTTGCCTCCAGGCCGCTGTTGAGATGAAGAAGTCTAGTGCTTCTGCCGGCGCTACCAAGCCCGCCTTCGTAGAGCCGTCTGATGTTCCCGCCACCACGAAGCCGCCCGCTCTTCTGGCTACTACGAAGCCACCTGCACTTCCCGCCACCGCCATTCCGGCCACCACGCCAGCTCCCATGATAGTCGAAAAGCTGCCACCGTCCATCGACGCGTACTTCAGCGACCTGGCCTCGACCATCTTCATCAATGGTTACCCAGCCAAGAAATCCGATCTCCTCGCCCGCCTCGATCACGCTGAAGGCCGGAAGATGCTCATCTCGCTTGTGAAATCCGGCCTTGATTCCCCCTTTCACAACGCAGCCATTGCGGGGCGCGACCGCACCATCTCGGCTCAAGACGAGCAGATCCGTTCCCTGCGTGGAGAGCTCGGTCGCTTGTTGTGCTCGCGTCAGACTCTCGAGCAGCTCGAGAGCGAGAAGGCAGCGTTGGTGAAGGACAAGGAGGAGTTGATGCGCCAGGTGCGGGAGATGGCGGAGAAGGCGAAGAAGAAGGAGGAGGCGGAGAAGATGAGGTTGATGAGTCCACCGTCATCGCCAAAGAGGCAGGAGGCGACTTGGCGTCCGGAGGTCTTTCCGCCAGGACTCTCAGGCTTGACTTCGCCTGCTTTTGCTGACCGCTGGACTGCGGGATACGGTATGTTCTCCACCGTCTTCATGGACAGCAGCTTTTTCTTTTCGCGATCAACTAACATAACATTTCTTTCCCACAGGTGCCATCCAGACGCCAGCATTCTCATCTGCCCTTGCGGCGACGGAGATCAAAAACAAGAAGTCTCGCCACGACGTCTCCTTCCCCGCTTTCACTTCCGCCACCGCCGCGGCGAACATGAACCACATCAACCCGGCCCACCACGACGTCTACCCATCGGCCTCCTTCTTCCCCGCTGCTACGGCGAACAACAAGACGCCCTACCAGGACGTCTACTCCTCGGCGGAGAAGCAGGCGGATGCTCGCAAGGTTCAGGAGGAAGCTGCTGTCGGGGTCTCAGCGGCGGAGAAGGACGCGATCGAGGCGTGGTTTGCTGGCGCTGGGGCTGGACGCTCTACTTGAGGGGGAGATTGTGGTCATAGGATGAGAGCGGCGGATGGAAGGCAGGCAGGCATGATGTGGAATGCTTTGTGATGTGATGTGATGTGGACCTATCTATGCCCTCTCTCTCCCAGACAGTCGATGTCCTCCTTCAACATCTTGTTGTTTCCATTTCTTTTCAGGTATGACTCTCTCGTCGCTGTTCACCAGGTCCACCCATTCGAGCCCGCACAGCCGTCGCGTTCGCCGCATCTGCACGTCACAGAGCTGAGATGTCCCAAGGAAGGTAGCCTTCGGGTCAGGTGGTCGTCACGACTGGAACGGGGAGAGAAGTCAAGCCTGGATTCATTCAGTCGGGCGATGGACTACTTGGTAGGATCCTCAGTTCTTTTTATAAGGGTACAAGGGGCTGCGAGTAGGCTTGTCTGTTCGGGCATCATATGGAGGGCCTGGAACAATAGTCTTGCTCGATCAATGACGGCTGCGACTTATGGTCGAAGCGAGTAAGAGGAGGGACGAGTGCAGGGACGAGTGCGCAACGGGACAACGCTTTGCGTAGTGCACGGGCAGTCTGCTAAAAGGCTCAACATTTCGGCACTCCTCCTGATAACAAGGCTTTCCCCGTCTTCATGTGAAGAATGATGGATGGCAGCTGGTGGACGTGGCAGCTGATGGACTCGCCGTAGGCCGCCGACTCGCTGCCGTGGCAAACGGTCTCTTGACTTGGGAGACCTTCGGGTTGATTAGGTGGCAGGCCACGGTCGAATAGTCGGTGGCTGATTTGATGGGAGAGCAGGGTGGCGGAGCGGATATCCCTTTCGGTGGGCGGGATGCATGGGGCTGCAGATCGACTGGAAGCTCTGGGAACTGGGAGCCGGACGGACTTGTGCAAGGGATTCCAGCGTTCAGCTCTGAATCTGCGGAGAGAGATGCGCGAAGGTGCACAATGTCGTCGCAATCATGTGTGTTGGAATCCGGTCTGGTCATTTCGTAGAGAAATGGGAGTGTGGGAGGATCAGGTATTCAGGAAAAATTTGGAGTTCTTGGACGGGTAGCTCCCCGCGGATCCATTGGCTCGGTCTGGGCCGCGCTCGCCAGCTCCCGTGCGGGGAGGGCCGACGCTCATCAATATTGATTGAGGGCTTTGGTTAAAGCTGCTGCATAGACGATTCGCACAAGCAACAATGACGAGGTTACGCACCAGCGCTGCAGGTGACACTCGCGTCGTCGAATCGACACAGTTGGAGATCAGCAAGCATATGCCAAGATGGGTGGACTCTAGGAAAAAATGTTGATTGTGCATGTTGACTGCCACATCTTCGACCACCACGCTGACGCCTGCCAAAGCCTCACCTGCCTCGCCACCTAAGGGTCACCGGTGGGCATCAGCCAAGATCATACGGACACCGGCGACAACACTGGTGGCAACCTGACCCTGGTAGGGTGACTCCGGAAATCATTGCTGTCGTCGCGAGGAGAAGGGCGTCAAGGCCTCGACCAGCGGTATCTACATCATGCCCTCGATGCTACGTCTCTAGCAGAGTCGTCCTATGCCGGCATCAAGTCATGGCTGAAGTCATCTCGTCATGACGTGCTTGCACTGCTCTAGACGATAGCGACCTTCATCGAGATTCACATCAGTCGATATCACTCCGCTGGTCAAGACGGGATGCAGAACTGCACGTCGCCGAGTTTCCGCTCGAAGCCAATCCTCGCGCCTTTGTGCCGGTCGTCGCCAACAGAGATCTGACCTGCTGAACCAGGGACTCGCGAAGCTGAATGTCGGGCCGTGATTGTTCGTACAATATACTTGATTGCCCTGGAGCGTGGCGTAGGCTTGACAATACTTGCTCGGTCGAGCTGGATCCATGCTATGCAGACTCTTACAATTCCCGCCCCACGCCAGACGCTACTTTAGTAGGCGACGTCAACTGCTCACTTGCTACCGAGTCTGCTAAACCGGACGCAGCGTAGTCACCATTGAAAACCTTCCATTCCGGGCGTGTGCCGTGGACAATGAATCGGCAGATATTGCACGCCTCTGGAATCCGTGCCTCAGCGACGTACCCTAATTCAAGTTGGCCAGAGCAAGATCCTGATCATCCAGCGGCTCGACGTGTTGGTGGATGCTGCAGCTGGAGACTAAAGAAGTCTGGTCTGCGGCATAACGGGCAGGCTTTCGACGTAAGAAGAGCGGTCGACGATACTGCAGCGAGCTGCCACCACGCTGGCACTTACTGTAACAACCAGACCCCTTTGCACTTTCCGACTCTCGCGCCGCCAGCACCCCTGAACGCCACAGATCCAGATCACTGCTGCTCACATAGCAGTTAATGCACAATCAGCAGCTTCTGGCCACTTCGCAGCAAGATTAAGCGGTGGTCGCGCACTCACAACTGTAACTTCAGCAGCATCCTGCGGTGTCACTACTCACAGTACCAGCCAATCGTGGCTCTCTGCAGGACATCCTCCATCGACTCTCCGCCACTTATGCTCAGACCGGATATCAGCAATAACTAGGTTTTCCTCCCTCCCATAGCTATCTGCAGGGCCAAAGGAGAGCGCTCGATCGGGAGCACCATGGCCAGCTGCGGGCACAGCACGGCTCAATAGGCCTGGAAATCGTGCTTTGACCCTCCTTGCTACATCCAGCAACAGGTGGTGTTTTCCGAGAGCTCCGGCGTGGCAGGTAAGCGAGAATCAGCTGTTCTGGAGTCTTTGCCTCAGCAGGCTGGATTTCAACAACGACAGCCTGGAGTCTTCCATCGTGAGATTCCCATCAAATAACATTTGCATGATCCTCTACGTGCCTGTTGCATGAATTACAACATGTTCGTGTGATGCTACGGTGGGAACATTACTGTATGAAACCAAGCTTCCGATCGTCCGGAATCCAGATGCTATGCTCACACTCCTAGGATGCTGCCTTTGATGACGCCTCAAGAAACACCTTATAAGTGAAGTAGTGGCGTCATCCCTTTGCTTGCCGATGGAGTGGAAAGCACAAAGTCATACTGCTCTCCTCGCGCAGTTGGATATCGCTGTTGTTGCTTGTCTGCCCTGGAGCCTCAATCAAGGCCTTTGAGGGCAGGTCGAAGAACTGCGCTCGCTACTCGAGGAGCGACAATCCCCTTGCAGCTCTGCTGACGAGTGGGCAGGTGATGGCATAGCAAGCAGGAGACCGGACGGCAGGCAGCGATAGGGAGAGCTTGCATGGCAGCACCACCGCTGTCAGTTGGCTGTGCCTGTTGACGAGGGAATCTGACAACATCTGATGCTTGGACCGCTTTTGTTCTTTATTCTCCTGATCGATCGAGAATCGTCGGAACTCCTGGTGACGCTTATACGAAAGCTCAACCTCGACATCTCACCTCTTCACTCTGCCCTTGAGTACCTTCCTCGTAATATTTGCTCTCGCCTTATTACAATATGGAGGACGAAGTGAGAGGTTAGACACGACGTAGAAGAGATTGCAACAGCAAAGCGAGGAAAGGGCTCTGAAGCAAGAAAGAATGTAGTATTCGAAGGCTATAACTATTGCGCCTACAGCTTGAACAGGCCGCCGATGCATTATTGGCAAACAGCTTTTGATCGATACACCGACTCACGACACCGCATACTTCGCTCCAACCCATGGTTCAACTTCTTCATAAGTGGCTGGGCATAGGCATTCATTGCTGCATCCAGGCACATAGTTATTGTTGGCTTCAACTTGTCTGTGCGATGTTTAACTCTGCGTGACACTAGTCGCCTTCATTGTTGAGAGCGATCATCACATTTATCGGCCAGCAAGTAGCCGCACACTCTCCCCGCTTCCTCGAGGTTCGACCTGCGATCCATCCGTACCTGCTTATCAACAGCGGCTCCATTGTTGCAGTCATCGATGAGGTGAAAGCAAGGTCGATAGTTTACGATTCATCACCTTTGCACCTGTTGGCATAAAGTTCGAAGACAGGCGCACAGCGGAGCGCCATCACGAGTCAAGCAGGTCACTCAAGTGCAAAGATGGGCCTTGTCGCATTATCATAGTGTAGGGCTAACGGAAATCCGATGTGATCAGCTTTCTTCCGGACCGCCCTACTCAAAGCAAAGATAGCATGACTTTCGGCATGTCCTTCGACAAGTCACCCACCGCGACTCTGGAGATCAGCAAGCTCTGTAGCCGCCTACACACACGAACACCACCCTTTATGCGGCGGCCGCCGTAGTTGACACCTTATCCGCACGCCTTCGAATCTCGAAGAACAACAACGAAGTCAAGAATCTGAACTTCCTGCATCTACTTGCAACTCTGATGATGCATCTTACCCCTTTAGTGCACACGAGCAGCACATGTGGTGAACTCGTAGTCGAACTCAGCGGTAGCAAATCCGCACCTCATGTTGGCAGCACAACCGAGATGTACAAGCAATCAGCGTAGTTGCCTCTATCTACACCTCTGACACATTGAGAAGGGGCCTGGTACGATCAATCATTCTTGGGAAATCTGACGATCTATATCGCTGTCTTCGTGATCACAGACGAAGCTACCTGCGATTGATGGAGCCACGACTCGATACTGAAATTCTCGACAGCCCTACCTACGAAGCCAACGAAGAAGGGCAACATTCAACCTCTCTTCTCTATAAGCTTGCACAGGCCTGGAGTCGCTATGACTGCTCTCCCTCTCTCGAACGTCATTTTCTTGTCCCCGGGTCTCTTTTGAAGGACTCGATGTCTTGGACACGAGGCAAACATCCTAACAGACGTATGTGACATACGTGGCGGGCGGGCTTGTGCTAGCAGGAGGTCTGCTTACGCGGATGCTATGCTCCAAGGCGTCAATGACTTTCTTCCATAGAGCCGTGGCTGCATGGTCAGCTTCGCCATCTCGAGGGAGCAAAAGGGCATGCAGCCTACGACTGGATTTTTCTTTGGTGGTCAAGCAGGGTCCAGGATGTACTGCTCGTGCTCGGATCTAGCTTAAGCTTGAGGATCTTCGTCCTTGAAGGCTATAGACCTTTACTCTGGACTTTGACAGAGCGTCGTTCAGCGTACACGTCTATCCTCGCTGCCAAGCTGCCAATGAAACTCACCTGGTGGTGCTGGTAGGAACGAAGTTGGAGCGGTGGCCTCTCAGAAATAGACAGCATCTGTACGTATTCTCCCTTCTTACTGTCTGTCAGTCAACGCCCTTGTGATCCTAAAGGTATAGGGCAGTAGCATTGCCTGTCAGACATTTTGGCCTAGAGTATCTAGTAGTGCTTTACTCTCTCCGCAGAAAAACCCCCGACACAGCTCTCCATCGCTGGAACACTGCATAGTACGGCCTTAACTAAGTCCTCCTCACCCTCCCCTGCACCTGCATTATCATCGATCTCCCCCTCCTCCGCTCTCGACCCCCGAACTGAAGAATCTCAAGCGCGAACGACCTCATTTCCTGCCATTATAACATCTCAGAGATCTAGCTCAAGACAAGGGATAGCAGATCATACACTCCAACGCAGTTAAGCACGTGGGAGGTACCTAGCTTGGATAAATACGAGTCTCCTATAGCAGAGGAGTATCGACCCCTTTCCGTGCCTCCCGCCGCCGCGTGAGCCGGAGGGTCCGACTATCGCTTCGACACGACGATCTGCATTACCTCAATCCCGATCGAGTTTATCCGTGTAGGCTCCTGTCTGTATAGACAATCAACTCGGCGTAGGAGGCGAGTGCTACGTTAGAGATGATTCTCGAGGGCAAGTTTATCTCTTCGGCGAGATCAAGTACGTCGTGTCGAGCAAGGCACTGCAGCAGTACAAACCCGTCGCACAGCCTTATTACCCATAGGAGTCAAGAGCACACCCTGCTGTCAGGCCCGACGGAGCGATCCTGAGCATCGTATGCATCACAAAGCTACTTTACTCCCGACCGGTCGCCAAGCACATAATACCATCTACGAATGCATAGCATAGCGAAGAGTCCGAGAGCATCTGCCAGAGCGAGAGAATGAAAACGACAACCCGTTCACAAGGGAAGCCTCGCTTGATCCCGAGTTCAAGCTTCGTGCTTCGACGTTCCATTCTCACCTATGGCTGAAAGCACTTGTCGGACAGCACCTGTGACGAGTCCGCCCATTAAGACGAGGCTGTGTCTCCTTCAGATTCTCATCAAACTCACCTCACTTCGGCAACTAGGCCGGGACTCGCCCCTCGCCATCGAAGATGAGTATCTGAACTCGACAGAACCGAAGCAAAGCAACTCCTCTGCATCGCCGCAAAAAGGGCCCCAACACCCACAACAACAGCCGCAGCAGCCACATCCCGAGGACCAGGATCCCAGGATCAGGATGATATCTATGTCGCATGCAGCGTGAGATCCATATAAGCTCGTGCTCAATGCGGAGACCAGTCCCTCTCGCCGGCAATGATACCACGCCCGTCTGCAGAGTTGGGACATGTCTGAATCATGGCAAACGCATCCAGGCACGTATGGACAGGAGGACGTTGAGCCAGCACGCCGGTGTCTCTGTCGACCTACCGACGTAGCTCCTCGTCTTTGACCTGCATCATCATCATCATTATCATCATCATCATCATCATCATCATCATCATCATCATCGTCATCATCGCTAGCGATACCCTTCGAACAGCACGCAGACGCAAACCCACATACACACACAGCACGATTCTGGCCGCAGGACCCTGAGCCCTCCCGCAAAAGTCGTGACAGACCTCCACTCTCCTCCAAACCAGCTCCAAGACCGAGACATACATACAAACATACATGTGCGTCTCCGAGATTGCTCGCCAAGAACGTCACGCTCGTCCATCTTCTTACAGACGGACGAGAACGAACCCAACTACTCTGATGACGACCGGAGTCCAAAAACCAGAGAAGCAAAAAGGTCAAAGTCGAGTCTACGCCTTGATGATGGTGATTGTGATTGCGGTTCGCGCACACGTGTGCCGCTGCTGCGAACGACTGTTCCTGTTCCTGTCCCTGTCCTGCACGCATGCTGCGAACGACCGCGTGTGTGGCGTGCATATGCACGCCGCGCATATGCATCTCATGCGCGTCAGGACCTGTACAGGACCCGCCGTGAACGTGCGTGTCGCTTCCCGCAGGAACAGGTGTTTGTGCGACAGGTTCGCATACGGGATCGGGGGGCCCGACTCTAGAGGTACACACACTCATACAGATGGAATTTCCTTGTCGACTCCAGAGGCACGATCATACATACAGAAGGTCATTTTTTTCCGTGATAGATACACTGTACCAGCATAGCAAACCCTGCATGGCGATGGACTCCTGCAAGCCACGAGGCGGTAGACGTACATGGCGACCACACCGAAACACCATCGATACCGACGCATGTATGTCTCAGAGCACCCACGCCAGAAATCGTCAGACCAACTCTCACGCCCAGATTCGCCAGGCGCATGTATGTCTCGGATCCAGAGGACGTAGCCTTTCGTAGACCGCTAGATTGACACACACACACACACACACACACACACGATCCAGCTCCCTCAGAGCTCGCCGTCGAATGGAGTATGAATGTCGAATTGGCAGGCGAGGACAGGTGCGTGAGGAGATGGTGGATTACAATTCGCAGTGGAAAGCTCCAGAGGATTCGTGTCCGCCATGCTGTCTCTCGAGCGCAGCAGAGATCGTGTATACCACAGGGCCGCAGCGCATAGCTGCATATCTATCACGGCCCACGAGAGACAGCCTCGCAGAGCAGCGAGGGAGGGATCTGTCGTTGACAAAGAGGGCTTCGTCGACATGTGTCCGTGAGCCGGGCGCGGTTCGAAAGAAGTCAAGCAAGCACGGTGCCGCGTAGAGATAGAAGCTGCAATCTTCCATGAAGCCATTTCAGACAGGTTGTCTCGGTTTTGGATCCACGTGCCTATCCAGAACAGCTGAGCCTATTCGCCTCACTCAGACACTTGTCTCTCTTTCCTCTCTGTCTGATCCGGAACGACATCAAGCTCAGGATGACTTCGAGGTACGTCGACGATGGATGCTTTGAGTCTCTTCTGACATGCCCCGAAAGTGCCGCCACCCCGTTCCCCTTCACCTTCGAGATCCCTGTACCACGCCCTATCCAGCAGCAAGCGGCCACGTTCCTCGGGCCGCAGGCGGCGGTCTCGCAGACGATGGCGCAGCCGTGGATAGCATCATCTTCCAAAGCCCGTCCAAGGCCCGTCGATGCGAAGAAGCAGCAGCAGCGGCGGAAGAGATCGGCCGAGTGCTCGAAGCAGTACCGTGGGGAGGCGAAGGTGTAAGTCTCGCCTGCATGGACGAATGACCCCGTTTGATTTGCGAGCGCTGACCCGTGAGTATGTGCAGATACACCGAGTTGCTCGAGAAAGTGGTGGGGATGGCGGCGCCTGCGTTTTTGCACGTCATGAAAGAGACCAAGAGCGTGCGCAGCGAGATGATGAGGGTGGCGTGTGCTGCTGCGAGCCAGGAACTCGGACAGGACGTGACGGCTGAGCCCACGCGCTTCGTCCAGAGTTTCAACGGGTCGCTGATGGCGCAGATGATGGGGTCGTCGGATGAAGAGGCGGGTGTTGAGGCTCCAATTGCGATGACGACGACGATGCTGTCTCCCTTCTTGAGTCCGCCGTCCACGACTGAGGCGGCCTTTCCAGCGACTGAGTGGGATGCGGCGACCTTCTCCACCGACCCGATGCTCATGTCTGGAGATGATTCCACCATGACCACCACCACCGCTACCACCACCACCACCAGCACCGCTGCGACCGACCCGACGCCCGAACGCCCGTCGTTGCCCGCGGGCTTCCAAAAGGAGTATTCAGAGTTGTGCAACAAGTATTTCTTCGAGTGGATGTGCGACCCGAACAGCAAGGCGGAGGATCTGGAGGCGCTGATGCAGATGGATGATCCGAGGGATTACATGACGGCGGTGTGGGAGACTTTTGGTTGATGCGAAGGGAGTGGGGTGGGCAGAGAGGGTGGAGCGGAGATGATGGGCAGCGGTGACGGTGAGATGTGGAGGTGTCAAGGAGAGGAGGATACCAGGTTCGGGAGCGGATGGTCATGCTCGCCATGATGATCGCGAGAGGAGTTGAGTTGATCTCGTGACTTGGTTACTTACTTGGCCATCTACTGCTCGAATGATGATGCTGGTGATTGATGATGTTGATGCTTCTCCCTCCTCTTCGACTCTATCGGCCAAGAACTCGTTTCCGTGTTCGTCAAGTGTTCGTATGTGTGGCTGTGGCTAAGACCACGTGCGGCCGGGGCTGTGCCCTATGGCATTATGGCGCGCCAGGTCAATACGTAAGGCTGTGCACGAGACCAGTGTCTCTTGCGCCCGGACGCGCTCTACTGCCATCGCGCGACTCCATTCGCAACCCTTCGCAGAGAAAACTGGTGGTGTGGACGAAAGAGCGGTATGGACGACAGCGAGCAGTGGAGACGAATGCGCGCGGTGTGAACCAGAGCACGCAAGGTGAACCAGGCCGGGCGTCGTGGACAAGAGCGTGCGGCGACGAGACGAGCGAGGTGTGAACGAGAGCGGGCGGTACAGACGAGAGTGCGCGGTGCGGACGAGAGCGTGCTATGTGGACGAGAGCGTGCTGTGTGGACAAGAGTGTGCTGTGTGGACAAGAGCACACGGGTTGGACAAGAGCACGCGGTGTGGACAAGAGCACGCGGTGTGGGCAAGAGCACGCGGTGTAGACGAAACTGGCGATGGGCACGAAAGGGGCCGGCTTGGACCAGAGCGGGTGGTGACGCCGAATGCGCGCGGTGAGGACAGCACCCCGGCGGTGAGGGCAAGCGCAGTGTAGACGAATGCGCGGTATAGACGAATGCGCGCGGTGTAGATAAATGCGCGGTGTAGACGAATGCGCGCGGTGTGGACGAGTACGCGCGGTGTGGACGAGTGCGCGCGGTGTGGACGAATGCGCCCGGTCAGGACGAGTGCGCGCGGTGTGGACGAATGCGCCCGGTCAGGACGAATGCGGACGGCGTGGACGAATGCGCCCGGTCAGGACGAATGCGGCCGGCGTGGGCGAATGCGGCCGGCGTGGACGAATGCGGCCGGCGTGGACGAATGCGGCCGGCGTGGACGAATGCGCCGGCGAGGACGAGAGTCGTGGGGGCGAAAGCGGACCGTGAGGACCAGAGCACGCGGTGTGGACGACACCTATGCTAGCGTCGTCGACGAGACGAGAAGAGGCCAGGAGGCGGGTGCGGTGTGGACAAGAGCGTGCGACGAGCACGAGCGCGGACCGGATAAGAGCGTACGACAAGGACGAGCGCGGTGTAGAGGAGAGTAGGCGACGAGGACGAGTTCGGCGGCGTGGACGAGAGTAGGTAATAATAAAGAACGCAGCGTAGGCAAGAACTTGCGGCAAGGACAAGCGCGGACTAGACAAGAGCGTGCGGCGAGCATAAGTGCGGACTGGACAAGAGCGTGCGACAAGGACGGGCGCGGTATAGGAGAGCGTGCGACGAGGACGAGCGCGGTGTGGAGGAGAGTGGGCGACGAGGAGGAGCGCGGTGTGGACAAGTGCGACGAGGACGAGCGGGGTGTGGACTAGAGCACGCGGTGTGGACGAGCGTGGTGTGAACCATAGCACGCGGTGTGGACCAGACCACGGGCCAGTGACGCGGTGTGGACGAGCCGGTGGTGTAGACGAGAGCCGGCGGTGTGGATGACATTGGGCGGTGTGGATGACATCGGGCGATGTGGATGACATCGGGCGGTATGGATGACACTAGGCGGTGCGGATGACACCAGGCGGTGCGGACGACACCAGGCGGTGGTGACCAGAGCGTGCGGCGAGGGCAAGAGCGCGCAGTACGGACATAGGCAATGCAGGATAAGAGCAGACGTCGGCAGAGATACATCGCGCTGGCGATCGCAGGCCTCACCTTTCTCTTCGCATTCGCCCGAGAAAAGCACCAGGACGGCGATCAGTCACGGCCGTTCCAACACCGCAGAGGGACGATCACCGTCCTGCGTGAGGCACATCCCGCTGCTGCATCAGACGGGGTCATAGGCAGCAGGCTGGGCACGATATAAACGAACAGCGCATAGCAATTGTATAAATGTACCACCCATGACAAATGACAAAGACATCCTTGCCACAACCGCCCAGCCGACTACATACTGTGCCTTCACAAAGTCAGCAGCCATAGAACCCACATCCACCCACCCACCCACCCATCAATCACAACCGCCTCGACACCAGAAAAAAAGGCCAAACTACCCCGTCAACCCCTCCCTCCACACCCTCCCCAACTCACCCAACCCTCTCGTCACCTCCTCCGCTTCCCTCAACAACGGCCTCCCCAAAGGCCCCAAACCCCCCACGCCCACGCCCACCCACACTGTCGCCCACTCACCTGCCGAAGAACCCCCCGACCGCCTTGTCCGCGCCACATCCTCCTCTAAACGCCTTACCCAAGTCGCCGACGCCCGTAGCTCCCTCGCCCACGTACACACTGGCTTCAGACGCCCGTCCACCACGAAGGAGGCCAGCATCGCGGTTTCGGCGTCCGTGGGGCCGCGCTGCTGATGCTGCAACCAGTCGAGCAGGTCGGCCAGGTGCGCGGTGCAGGCTCCGCCGTGGCGTGTGAGGTCGACAAGGAGCGTGTGGAGGTCATGCGGGAGGGTGGTGAGGGATTGCCAGAGGGCGTGGGACTCGGCGGCCAGGGTGGTCGAGATGGCGCGTTGCGGGGTGGTGAGGGTGAAGGGCAGGAGGGTGTATTGCGCTGCGGGGGAGGTGAGGTAGATGGCGGCTTTGATGAGGCGGTGCTTGCGGGCGGGGAGGAGGTCGGGGTGGAGGTAGAGGATCGTGTCTTGAGCGAGGAGGGATGGGAGGGGGACGGTGTGGAGGATCTCGATAATGCGCTCGTGGTGCATGCGGCTGGTGTTGAGGGCGCTTTCGAGGACAGGGCCGAAGGTGGAGGCGAGGGAGGCGATGGAACGGAGGCGCTGCACGGTAGCAACGAGGTGCAGAGCTCCTGCTTCCATGTGATTCGGATCCTCATCCCAATGATGCTGGCGACTGGCGCCTCCCGTACTGTCGTTCACCTCCCCTACCACAGGACACCGGCCCGCTTCGACCGCTTCGGAATACCACGTACATACGTTTTCGTATCCCGTGTATGCCGTGTTGTGGCCGACCCACAGCGCGAGGAACAGCGCATCGCACTCTCCCCGCCTCACCTCGGTGATTTCGCCCCAGAAGGACATGGCATGCGTACTGTTGTCTCCCTCTCGCGTGCGCCCAAGCCCATGCACGCCCACCCCAAGTTCAAGTCCAAAACGAGGGAAGTCGTGCTCCGTATCTAGGCCCTGACTCAAGCTTTGAAGTGCAGCGTGGGCTTCATTGATGGATTGGAGGGGGTTCCGATGTTGGTAGTCGTTGAAAGAAGAGACGCTGGCGAGCAGGTCGGGGTTCAGCATGCGGAAGACTACGACAAGTATGTAGGGCGATATGCCGTAGAGGAGTACGATGCCGAGAGTGAAGAGGTAGGGATGATTCTTTGGCCAAGAGCGAAGCCGAGCTGATGCTGTTAGCAGTGTCGACGGATGTTCGGACGATGTATTGACTGCTGTTGTGATTGGCTCTCTTCTCTCATCATCTTGATCTATGGGCGGAGACTTCGAAGCCTTCGAACGGCCGCCCCTGCACTTCAGACCGGCGAGCTTGTCAGCAACCGACCTATAAAAAACGCCGTCAACCGGTGATCTCGAAGTATCATCTGGTGAGGCATCTCTATGTGCTGAAGCATCTCCATCTGGACCACTATTGACACCGTCCTGCTGCGCTGGCGTAGGTCGTTCAGTTACTGCAGTCCGGTCCCGGATGGAGGTGGCGTAGGGATCAGACACTGGTAAAGAATTTGAAGTCGAGTCGCTTATAGCTGGGTAATCCTGTGTCGAGGATGGAGGGAAGTCGCTCTTGCTGTTCTCTTCTGGATGCCGCCAAGCAGCATTTGGAGAGTCCCCTACCTGCGACGACGGTGTGAGATGCGACGATGGTGTGAGATGCGACGATGGTGTGAGATGCGACGATGGTGTGAGATGCGACGACGGTGTACGATGCGAAGGACGGGACGGTGGAGCATCTGCGGGAATATCGCTTGACTTGCCCATGCCGCTCGAGTTGGCCATATCTGTTTCGACCTGTATGCCATTGTTGTCTTTGACTGACATCCCAGAGGGAGATTCAAGGCTTGGAATCACGCCACGGCTGCCTTCTGTGCCGGATTGACCAAGACTTGCAACCACGTCACGGCTGCCCTCTGTGCCGGGTTGATCAAGACTTCGGACCTCCCTACGGCCGCCGTCCATGCTGGGATCACCAGGTGGCGTCGGAGTAATCGTCAGCAGAGGGAGACGTTGCGCTGCTGCCGCCGAGCTCCTACTATGCGACGTCTCCGCACGTCGACCTCGCATGTCACCAGCATCCTCGTGCGCCGGCGTTGCTAAAGACGCCGAGCCTGCCTCCGGCTTAGGAACTCCCGGCAACAGACCAGAGAAGGCCTGACTTCGTGGCGGGAGGGTTGTCGCGATGCTACTCTCTGACGACGCAGCAGGGACATGAGCCAAAGTCGTTGCGTTCAATCGGCAATGTTTGCGGAAGTTACGATAAATTAGTGTGAAAAGGGTCGGGAGTAGGTAGAAGGTAGAGATACACTAAGAAGGGGGGGGGGGGTTTATTCTTGTGCGACAGTGCATGTTATAGTTCTATTTTCTATGCCTCCTTCTCTTCTTTCGTTTTGCAATCACATGTCGAGCGACGTTCCCGATGTCACTGGCGAAGTGACACCCAGCTGCGGAGGAGCGATTGGAAAAGCACCAGGAGTTGCTGAGGTGGGATCCTCTGAAGGCATCCTTTCCCCCGATGGGTCTGGTACTGGAGGACCGCGCCTGGCCCTCGCACCGAGAAGAGCCATCCTGCTCGCGGGCTTCACTCTCCTCGGCTCCACCTCACTGCTAACTGCGCCTCCGTGCCTGGCCTCGCTGCTTCTTATGTCGTGGTGGATGGTGGGAGGAGACGATGATCCCTGTGCCTGCGATGATCCATGGCCCCACGATTGACCAGATGGATGGGAGTCATGTCGCTGCTCCGTCTCACCTCCCGACCCGGCTGTCGCTCTGTCCTGATCCTGACCATCCTCCTGTCTCTCCCTAGCACGCTGAGACTCCAATATAGCGCTGCCTGCCATACTGACACCTTTCAATGCCAAGCTGCCGACACGCCATCCGCCCTGAGCCAACATCTTGCCTGCCGACCAACCATATGCTGCGATGTTTGATGCTGCCAATGAGGATGACGTCGGGTCGTCGTCGTCGTCACCGCCGCCACCGTCGTGCTGGTAGTGTGTGAGGCTGGCGTCAGCACTGTTTCGTATACCCTTCTCTGGCTCACTGTCCGATTCCCCAGGCTCTGCGGGGCTGTCGCTGTCTACGCTGCTATTGGACCTCCTAAGCTTGTTCTTCTTCTTCTTCTTCAGTTTATGCACCGTGATCAGCCCACCTCCATGAAAGGCGGCATCCATTCTGTCGAGACCTCTGCGTGAAGCGGTACCGCCCGTTGCGCTGCTCGCTTGCGACATGGCGGTGGTGACGCGTATAAGAGAAGGAAGAAGGGGAGATGATCAGAAAGAGGACATGAAGGATAAAGACATGGATGGGTGAAGAATGAGGTCTTAGCTGTACGTCTTACCATCCTGCCTGTACGTCTCAGACACCTACCAAAACGGACGTACATTTGTGGTGTCATTAAGAACTCGCGCATCGTCATGGTTCGGGTCCAGTGCAGAAGAGACAACCGCAAGTCGAAGGCATCTACAGCGGGTGTAGAGTCTGTGGATGGAGTTGATGGTAGTAACATTCGTCACATCACATGCGAATTGGAACAATGCGGCTAGAGCCATGTGGGCCGGGCCGGGCCGGGCCGTCGGGACCCACGACATAGTAGGCAACGAATGGTGACTACTTGGAACATGAACCAGAGCGAGTCCAAAGTTGGTTCCAGCGATTCACCAGTCTTAGACCTCGCAGTAGCAGGCACAAAATCTTCTCTTGGTCGGTCAACACAGCCTCAGCCTCACCGGCAACCTACCCCGAGGCTCGAGCTCTCCTCGCCTACTCCTAGCGGTTCAGCTGTGCTGAACCTGCATGCATTTCGACTGGTCGCATACTCAACAGTACCAAATGTTCCTCCAACAGTAGCGACAGAGCTCCATCTACCCTGCGATGCCTCGAGTGCCCTCGTCAAACTTGTCGCAGAGCCCAGAGTCTCCGACGATGACGGAACACATAAACCCTCATCCGCATGTGCTAGCAGCAGCATCGACGCCTTCGTTGAGCTCACCGCAGGCATACGGCGAGCAGCGGGTAGCTAGTATCATTCGAGATCGATTGTTCTGCCCAGGAAAGTGTGTGAACCGATGTACTACTTTTCACCTGCGAAACGTCACGAGTAGGAAATGCAGAGTGAGCGGATGAGCCACTCATTATGCGATGATGGCTATAGAGCTGATGACGCTGGCTAAATACGGGCCGGAATGAAAATAGCGAGGCGTAACAGCATTCATGTCAACGGCAGACGCATTTTGAACGATTGATGATCGCTTTGAGCGGTGCCCCATCTATTTGGTTTGAAAAGGCAAGGAGGCGAACCACACCGGCAGGCTGGACAAAGTGCGGCGGCAGCACTGGTAGAGCCATTGCGTCTGCGAATTTTCCAGGTGTCGAGATCTTTAAAGAGACCTAGAAAATCGCGGTGAGTCCGAACAATACTGCTATCAACGCAGATTGTGCACAGGAAGCACTGCGGCGGCGAAAAGATGCTGAGTCATTGCTACGACTGATAGTAATGTGCCGCCTTCATCGAGGCTGCCTCAATCAGCCTGGCATGGGAGTAACATGGCGTATTCTTGTAGAGTGCTTTGGCAAGATATGCAAGCATGCGTAGATCGATCTCTCGCGAGTTCATTGCAGTCAAGAGGTATTACCGCTCATTCCAGTCTGTCGGGAACGGCTGAGGACCTTACACACCGTCTTCGGCGCCCTGCAACTCGCACTAACCACCGTGTAATCGGCTGTCACGCCCTGCCGCTTGACGACTCTTTATAGACAGTGCCGATCTCAGCCTGTAGGGAAGTGCTGTGTGATAATAAGGACGGAGTACGTCTCGTCCAAGAAGCTGACGATAACCAGGCCCCTCAAGAGCCAGCGTTAGAAACAAAAGCTCTATGCAACGTCGCAGAGAACGCGGACAGGCCTGTATACTCGTATTGCATCGCCTAGCAGGCGACGGTGTTGCCCTCGCAAAGACGGGTATAGAGGACCGCCATTGCCGCTACTTACTCCTTCTGCTTGTAGCAACTTCTAAGCGTCGGGAGCTGACGTCATGAGCTGATAGAGAGATATTGACATTCGGTGGAGACATAGTGCGCCTTTGCTCTCGTGGGACGGGAGCCAATGCACGCATACAAGCAAGCCACGAGCTAGATTGAGGTCATGGACAAGCCAGGACGGATGTACTACCAGACCCCTAATCTGGTGTCAGCGTCAGTATTCCACACATAGTACAGTTCGCGAGCGTTTGCATAGCAAGAGTTCGGCGCCACAGTCTCAGATGTGGTTCTGGATCCGGATTAGACGTCGCGGATGAGGTACTGGGTCTGATAGTAGCGCTGGTGAGCGTCCAAGCCACGAGCTAAAACACGTCCTCAGCTCGCTCCTCAGATTTGGAGGTCCGAGGCACGCCTTGTATACCGCTAGCTGTTCTGCCAGGAATCATGCATGTCACCTCAAGCAGGCTAAGAAGTTTCTCTTGCGCTCAAGCAACGAGATGATCCGCGCTAGGCGACGGTCAGCACTCGTTCCTAGAAGCCCTCCGTGATGCCCGTCGTTATAAGGTTGATGTCGACTCGGCTGCCGCCGTGCTGTTCCTGGCCGTCATCGTCGCTATTATCGTCGCCATCATCGCCATGGTCGCCATGGTCGCCCTCATCGTTGCCATCGCTGCCCTCATCGTTGCCATCGCTGCCCCCATCGTCGCTATCGCTGCCGCCGTCAGTGGCGCGTTTACGTTCGTGTTTGGTCCTTATGTCGGCGTACACGGACTCCGACCTCGCGAGCATCGGCGCTCGAAGGTGGGCCTCGTGTTCGTATACGCCTCGATCGCCACAGTGGATGGCGGGCAAGACGCCGTATCGGTTTGTGATCGACTCGTGCGCTAAACGAACTCGTCAAAGTCCTCTATCGGGCTATAGACAATCTGCATGTTCTCCCTCGTAATAATCCCCAGGCTCTCCATCTTCGCGGTGATCTTAATCCGCTTCCTCGTCATCTCGGCCATCTTGTGCTCCTCGTCCCGCGCCGACGAACTGATTGTGTCGAGCTGAGTTGGCGAGTTGCCGCGGTCGATAGGCTTGGTCGATAACTCGGCCGTGTTCTTAGCTGCTCTTCTTCGCATCGGATCCGCGCTCTTGCTAGCCCGTCTTGTGACAAGTCACGATCCTCGCAGTGTCTCTGCGGAAGTGGCCCTCGTCAGCCCCTATTGGCGCCGGGTCGTCGATGTCGTTCTTGACCTGGTTCTGCGAGGTCAACTGCGCTATCATCTCACTGATGCTTCGTCGCCCGCTCTTTCTCATCGACGCGGCTATGTTGGTAAGCCCGGCAGCGATGTTGACAAGGCCGTCAGAGTAGACAACAGTCTGTGCCCGAATATACCTGGATCAGGCGGCTTCCGAGAAGAATGACATGCTGTTTGAGGCCACACACGGGTACGACGTCCGTGGTCTTCAGCGATCTGACCCTCTTCTCCTTGTCGTCATCGCCGGATTTGCTACGTCTGATACAGGCCAACATCAAGCTCATGATCCGGACTGACGGCGGAGTACCCAGAGCGCTCGCCACCTCCGGCAGCGGCATACGGCTCCTCGTCAGCAACGCTTCCCACGGCATCGAGACGGGAGGAGGACCGAGGGATAGGGTCGAGAGCTTGTGCTTGCTGCAGTCATTCTGCGGCTGCTTCGATATGCGGCATCCAAGATCGAACAGAGAGGAAGAGGAGGCATCCAGGGTCGCTGCGAAGCCTTATATGAGCCTTGGCTAATGCGTGGGCTCGATGCTTGACATGTTGGGGTGAGTGCCACGACTAACGAGTTAGGAGGAAGTCGACCTCGGCGCATGTGATCTTGCGCGACTCCTTCCGCCATCGGTGCCCAGCGTCTTGACTGTAAGCCCACACAGAATTCTCGATTCTCGGAACGTTCAGCATCTGCTCTGCGGATGTATGAGCTTGAGCTGGCAGGCAGTGCGACGACGTAACGAGGGATCCAGGAGACCTCGCTCGACAATGCATTACGCAAGCTGAGGATGATAGCAAGGTATTAGGATCCAGCGTGGCATGATGAAACCGCTGACCTGGAGATGGCGAGTGCCACCGTCAAGTACCACAACAATGCGGCGCAGGTACATAGCCAAGATCATCCGCCCAATAGGGCTCGGCCCGCTCGGCACAGCCCGAGATCGATCTTGCCGCGTGCAATCATGACCCGATCGCGGACCTCCGCCCCCAGGTCTCCGCTCCCGCGCTTCCGCTCCCGCGCTTCCGCTTCCGTGCTTCCTCCTCCACACTAAACAGTCGCAGTAGGATGTGGAGCTGGAGGTCGAAGTTTGCGCCCGTGTACGTTGCGACGCTCTTATAATACACGTCATACTACGACTACGTCTGATCCACCTCTCGAGCTATCGAAGCGTGTAGCATCATGTTCGGCGTAAATTTTTCCGGAAGAAATTTGAAGTTCTCGGAGTGGGGATCATCTTATCTCGGGCATCTCCGCGCTCGCACCTGCTGTGTCTAGTCACATCTGCTGTGTCTAGTTGCACTTGCTGTGTCTAGTCGCATCTGTTATCTTTGGCTACACCTTCCTGCCCGCGCGCGTTGCTACTGCCACGTATCCACGACAGATAAACACGACGCTTATGTGCCCGAGCATAATAGCAGGAGCAGGAGCAGTCCTGGCATGTGCTTGATCTAATACTCAGAGCAAGTACAGGCCGCATGTCCACGCTATTGCTTGTCTGTCGCGGGCTCTTGCCCGGCTTGTCTAGTACCAGGACTAGACATGGCAAGTGCGCGTCGCGCTCGCAGGCGCGAGTTCCCCACTTCCCTCGACTCCTTCCGATGCTCCAGCCCAACACTCGCACTTGCAAATACTGCCAAATATATGTACGCGTAATGCAATGGAGACTCCGGATCCTGACTTCGGGAGCGAAGGCTGCCGTCCGGCTTCCTTACACGACGACTTGACGGGCAGTAGCGCAGGTGGCATCGCACGCCGAACGATACCTAGGCTATGTGAACCATCGACCGGTTTCGCGTCGATCCGTAGACCTTGGCAAACAGATGCTCGGCTCTATGCAAGCTGGTGCCACATGTGTCTGGACAGGTCGGGGCGATCTGAAGCAACAGATATGCGAGAAGCATGATAGTCAGGGCGTTGTGCTAGCAAAGCCGGGCTGGACTCAGAAGAAGGCAGACTGCCTCAACAGCATTAGATGTGCCTGCTACTGCCCGTCCTTTCCCCTCCAAGAGGCCGCCTCGAGCTCCGATATCTCCTCGTAGAGACCGTAATGCCCTTCTTATATGCTTATAAGCTTGCCGTCCCCGTCCGTAACGCGCCCCGTCGACGTCGACCCCCTTAGTCGCTCAATCCTCTCTCCCGCATCACCTCGTATCGTCAGCTTGCAGGGTAGGATGTCCGGTATGGTAGAGCCTCCAGACCCTAGGTCCATCGCCGAAATTGGTAGTCGCCTAGTCCAAAGTCGCGATGCCCAGAATGCGAGAGCAAGGGCTAACGCGGCTTGGAATGGCACGCAGATTCGTCAGCTGGCTTAGGCCTGTCGCCCGCTTCTTGCCTTTGGCACCCTTCGAAGCAGGCTTCTACCCAACCTTCTTCTTTCATTTAGTAGTAGACTCTTCGACCCGCGTGTCTTCCTCATCCACATCCACACTTGGCATCTCGCTGCTCGTGCTCATACCACTGGCTTGGCTAGCAGTGCTGCTCCTTCCTTTGCCCTTCTTCGTCTTCACTTGTGCCGCCGTGCCATTATCAACACAAGACACTAACGGTCCAGACCCCTCCGCTTGTGCTCTCGGAGCCTCGTCCTAGGCGCTCTTTGCCTGAGGCGCTTTGCCCTTCTCCGTCTGCACTGATGTCGCCGTGCCGCCTATCGGAACAAGAAACCGACGGTCCGACCTCCTCCGGGCAACCAGGCGCTTTGCCCTTTTTCGTCTTTTCTGATGCCGCCGTGTCGCCTATCGAGGCGGCTGCCCATCGCTTCCTTATTAGTGCCGCCGTGCCATCCATCGAGGCGGGGTGCGCCTCCATCGATTCGGGGTGCGGGGTGCTTCTCCGTCGAGTCTCCTCCGTCAAGTCGGGTAATCCTCCGTCGAGGCGGTCGTCCCATCCCATTACTCAACATCGCTCCTAGCGCTCCGGCCGTGCTCGAGTACTTTCCCTTCCTCTCCCTGCCGCCTCATCGTCCCACATCGGCCACTGTCTCTCACCTGCATGCGCACAGGCTGAATCAGTCCGCCGCTGCCAGATCCCTGCTATCACCGCGGATGTACGCGATCATGCGACAGCATTAAAACGGTCGCACAATCATAGGCCCAGAGGGGAGTCTGCCCGCCTATGGCATAACTGTAGGTATCGGAACAGGTGCGCGTCGTTGGATCGCTCGATCAAATGGTTTTCGGCGCTCAGAAGCACTTAAGCCCCGGAAATGCCAGCAGTAGAGCTATCTGAGGTAGACCGGAAGAGACGAGCCTCGCAACCTCCTAAGCGATACTAATAATCTTATATAAGAGGCTCGATAGAGTTATAAAGATATTATCGATTATTATATCCTTATCTATCTTATAGGTCGTATACTATTACTAGTATACTCTCGACGAAGTTAGAAGGTTCTTAGTATACTTTATATTTAGGAGGGCCTATACGTCTATATATTAAATTAAGATCTAACACTTAATAGAGATCTAATACTCTAGTAGGTAATAGATTTACGTATAAGGAAGTAGCTACTAGAGGAATATATTATGTTAGGAAAGAATTGTACCTTAGTATAGATAGAGAAGTAAACTATATATTATGTTCCTTAGAGAAGAAAGGCTATCTCTTCTCTCTCCCCTTTAAATACTCCTACTCGCGCTAAGCTTATAGGGAACTTAGTTAGAGGACTTGTAAGTTATGTTCTAGTATAACTCTCCTTACTCTAACTTAGCTAGGTAGGTATAAGACTACTCTCTACTCTTTTTTAACACTCCTACCTAGACATATGCCGTCTATAGCTCCTACTAACCCTAAGTAACTCCTACTAGCTTCTAATCCTACTCTAGGGTCTTCTCGATATAATATGCCCCTTTGTCCTTCTAAGAGAAGGTGCCTCTTTGTCTTTATAATAGAGAATTATAAATTAGAGGATGTTTGCCTCTAGTATATAAATAAAGTCGTAGGTTAGAGCATACTTACTCTTTACTTACGCTAGCTTATTTATTCGTCTATATAAATGTCTTATTTCTATACGTATTAGTTTACGTACTAGTGTATATAAATACCTTATCTCTATAGGTAGGTCCGATTCTATATAAAGTTATCTACCCTCCCTCTCTTTCTTAATATACTTCTTTAGTTATTACTCTTTAATATTCTTACACTTCTCTAATACCTTAGTATAGCGTAATAGTAAGGTGTTCCGCTAATTCTATTAGATATTACTTTACTCGACGAGAAGCTTAGGTAGCTTACTACTCTAAGCTCTAATACTATAAGATATCCGACTCTTAGTTATACCTAGCTCTAGGTATATATTCGATTCCTCCGCGAGGCACACTATACTAGTTAGTTCTCTAAGGTCCCTTTAGTATTTAAGGGTAATACGACTCGGTTTTACGTTACCTATCTAGGCTAGGTATTTCCTAACAATCTAGGCTTATAAGAATACAACCTAAATATACTAACTAGTATAATACCTATTATAGTAGGTCTTGTAATAGCTAGTACTACCTAGACTATAAACTAGGTCTAGTGCACTATAAAGTTAGGAGGCTAGTATATTAGTCTATACGCTCTTTATTACTCTAACTCTAGGAATCCTTATCTTAAGGGTTCTTATACGAACTACTTTAGGAAGAACTAAAAGAAGTACTACTCGCTCTATACTAGATTAGTAGACGAGAATCCTTTAGGTTAGAGTAGTACTTTAAGTTAGAGTAGTCTATTAGCCTAAGCGAGGATCGTTGTTAGAGAGATCTAGATCGTTACTAGATAGCCCTAGATAAGTACTAGGAGGGCGAACACTATAGGTTACTTGCTCGTCTTATAAATCGTCGTAATAAGGCCTTCTCTAAGCCCTATACTAATTAGGAGGCTAGAGACCTCTTTACTATATAGTTTAATAAGACTTTATAGCTAGATAGGCGTATTCTAGTTAGGACTAAGCCGACGCGATTTACCTAGAGTAATTTTATCTACTATAGGATCTTAGTCTATCTCTAGGAGGCTAAGTTCGCCTAGTATAAATAGAGCGTTATTAGGAGGCCCCTAACTCTTATAGATTAGATAACTAACTATAAGTTAACCTAGATAGGTAAGAAGATTAAGGCTCTAACTTATTAGTACCTTACTAATTAGGCCTTCCTCCTCTAGCTCTACTAGCGTACCTTAATTTCGCCTATAATTAAGGAGGAGTCCTTATTAAGCGAGAGGTCTATTACTCTACTTAGGTAAGCTCTAGTCCCTATTCCTACTATAGCTCTTCGAGGCATAAACCTTAGTTAGAGACATTAGGGCTCTAATAGTCCTAGTTAGAGGCGTTAGAGTACTAGAGTTCTTAGTTAGAGGTATTAGTCGCTTAGAGAGGCCTAGGAGGAAAGATATAAGTATAAGATCCTAAGGACTCTTTTCTCTCTAACTTGTTATTAGCCTTCTAGGCTAGATATCTATATAACTAGTATAAGTCTAATTCTCTTAGGTAGGAGTCCGAGAGGTTAGCCTATTAGGAGTATATAGAGCGGTACTTATTCGTCCCTAACTCTAGACGACTTTAATATTCTACTTCCTACTAAGCGCTTACCTTCTAAATATTAGCTATCTTCTAATATTAGCCTAGGCGCCTCTAGGACTAAGCGGCACTTAGTTATTATTTATTAGGGTCTATTTCCTACTCGTCCGAGCCCTCGTATTATTATACTAAGACTTTCTAAGAACCTACTCTATAGTATTCCTAAGGCGAGTTAGGTAAGAGCCTAATAGGAGTTCTACAATTAGTAGCGGTTTTACTAGGAGATTACTAAGATACCCGATAAGAGGATTAGTAGCGAGGTTTCTTAGTAGCCTAATATAAGTCTATCCTAGGCTAGTCGTCGTAGTAGTTAGAGTAGTAGTTAGAGTACTCGTTATAAGTCTAAGGCTAGCCGCTAGTAGTATAGGCATTCTAATAAGGATTTAGGAGTTCCTAGTAATAAACGAGAGTGCCTAAGGTAGTAGGTTAGTCTAGTAGTATATTATAGTACTACTCTCTAGTAGTAGCTATAATTGTAGAAATAGAAAGGAAATTAAAGCAAAAGGATTACTTCCTTAGCTAAAGCTACTCTACTACCTTCTCGAATTAGGGCCCTAGTCTTAGTTTCGTTAGGCTATTAGTAATTATATTAGAGGTCTTAATATAGGTAATAGAGATAATACCCTTCTTATAGAGGTCTCTCTAATAATAGTAGGCTACGTCGATATACTTTAACCTCTTACTCGCGTATATATCCTTTATAAGGATAATTACCGCTTAGTTATCTTCTTGTAGCTATACTATTAGTAATCCTATTACGAACTTTATCTCCTCCTTAATATATAGGCTCTAACTAATATATCTTTATATCTTTATATCTCGAAGGATCTAATAGAGGAACTATAACTACTTTATATACCTTACTATTACTATATACTCTACTTCTATTATCG
>JAHESH010000228.1:0-38095 GCA_020826765.1 Teratosphaeria viscida
AGTAATCTTAGAGAAGGAAGAGATCCCTCCTCTTAAGAGGAACCCTCTCTTATAGAAGAATCTCCCCTCTCTTCGACTCTCGTCTAACTAGAAGCAGGTCTAATAGAGAATCTAATTCCTTCTTAACTACCTACAGTCCGTAGGAAGTAAAGAGTAGAGAACTACTTTTTAGGGCCGCTAGCGGACCGCCTCTAGTATAGCGAGATCCTTCCTTTAGCCGAACTACTAGCGGACCGTAGGTAGTATATATATATATTAACCCCTTATAGACCGCCTATAGTAAGGACCTAAAGGACCTCCTTAGCCTAAGTCTTATAAAGTTAGCTTAGCTAAGTATTCCTTAAAGAGCTTTACTATAGCTACTAGCTCTTTATTATTAATGTTATAGTTATATTCGGCTAGTATTATCTTCTTCGAGTAGTAGGTATATAGTCTCTAGAGGTATTATCTGCCGACTTTATACCTCTAGGAAATTATACTACTAATAACTCTATCTAATATATTAGTTTTAGTTATTATATACCTACTAGTTTTAATATAAGCTAATATTAGTTCCTAGGTAAATAAGGCCTTTAGAGTCTCGAATACTATGTTTATATCTTAGCTCTAGTAAAATACTAGCTTACTATTAAGCCTATTATATATTAAGTTAGTTAAGGGCCTAGTAACTTTAGAATACTTTAAGATAAATACTTAATAGAAATTTATAAAGCCTAGGAAGGCTTATATATTAGTAATTAATTAGGACGTTTCCTACTAAGTAATAGCGTTAATCTTATTTCTTACTAAGTAATAGCCTTAATCTTGTCTAGATCTATAGAAACTCCTATTCTACTAATAAGTAGGCTAAGATACTTAGTCTTAGTTAGGTAGAACTCCGACTTATTAATATCTAAGGGTAGACTAGCTTTCTATAGTATAGTAACAACTTAATCGATATAGTAGTAGTAGTCTTCCTTAGTATCTAAGAAGATTAGAACATTATCTATATAGGCCGACATAAAGTTATTAAGAAATAGGAGAAGTATCTTATTAATAAGAGCTTAAAAGGTTACTAGAGGGTTATAAAGTCTTAATAGTACTACTAAGTACTTATATTATCTATAATAAGTATTAAATGTAGTAAGATACTTATATCCTTTAGCTATTCTTACTTAGTTAAATATAGCGACTATATCGACTTTACTAAACTACTACTTTCCTAATAATCGCGGTAGAGTCTCTTATACTAGTAGTAAGGAGTACTAGTTCTTAATAGTTAGGGTATTTAGTACTCTATAATTAATATAGATGCGGACTCCTCCTCCTAGCTTAGAAACTATAAGAATAGGAGCTAAGTATTTAGATCTACCCTCTTATATTATACTATTAGCTAATTAGTCGTTAATCTATTTCTTTATAGTATTGTTTTCGCGCTATAAAAAGGGGTATACATTCTTATAAGGCAGTTAAGATTTAGGTTTAAGATAGATCTCTATATCCTATCCTAGCCTCTAAAGTAGATAGGTTTTCGCTTCCTCCTTTAAGGACGCTATAGCTAAGTCGTAGTAATATAGCCGAAGCTTATTTCTAGGATCTATTTCTAGTTTAGTTCTACTTACTATATACTTATTAAAGTCTTTAATAAAGATAGTATAAGTAGCTAGTAGGGGTCCTTCTTTAACGCTAATTAATTAAATCTATAGGAGTATAACCTCTATATCCTAGTATACTAAAGTATATATCTTACTAGTACTAACCTCTAATACTTTACTATCTTTATCTTACTCTAATCTTACTTAGGGGCGGTAGTACCTATATTCGAGTAATATAGATATAATAGGTGTTTAAGTAGGTATATAATAGGTTAGGTAATATGTCAAAGCTATAACTATAAAGCTAGAATTATATTATAGATAGGGTTAATATAAGGATCTCTATAGTCTCCTTAGGATTAAGTCGTACTTTATATTAGTAATAAACACGAGTATCTATTCTTTATATTAAGCCTTACTATTATCGATTACTCTATTAATTAATACTATATAGGTAATATAGCTAGTCTTAATACCTTTATATCCTATTAGAAGGCGGCTATAAGCTTAAGGTATTAAGAGAATCTTATATTAATACGTATAGAAAATATTAATAAACTAAGATATTACTCTATTATTAAGGTAGTAAATAGCTTTATTACTATCTACTAACGTTTAGATAGTTAGGTAAGGCTAGATTAGTAGCTCTCTATAAGCTAAAAGTCTATACTCCTCTATAGTATTTAAAGACAAGTAACTAAGAGTATAGTATTTATCTTTATTACCTTCTTAACTACTTATTACTACGCTTAATAAGTAGTACTAGCTTTTCCTAAGTTACTTATAGCGGCGCTAGTCGCGTATAGGCCTATACTAAAGCGCTAACTATTAGTAGTATTAGACGACTTTAGATTATCGGCCTTCTTATAGAAATAGGCAATATTCCGAGATTAGATCTAATCCTCTAAAGTTTCGTAGTATATAGCTAAGATATTACGAGTATTAAAGACTATACTATTATAGTATAGTAATTAGTATTATAGGTTTAGCTTCTTATAAAGATAGGTAACCTTCTTAGTCTCGCTACTAATAAGTAAATATAGAGAGTATTACTTATACTTAGTATAGAATTTAGTAAAGCTTTGCCTATCTACTTATTAAAGGATATATATCTTATTAATAGTAGTATTAATTACGTTATAATCGAAGTACTTTATATAAAGATAATAGAGTATATACTCTAGACTCGAATATAGGTTTATTACTAGTAGGTAATTCTATCTAACGAAAGTATAGTAGAAACTTAGTCTTATTAGTACTATTAAACTTCTTAGGCTTGTTAGTATTCTTATTACTCTTAATACGCTTAACCTAACTTAGGTTAATAATAGCGATTTTAGGTATAGAGATATTAATAGTAGTAGTAGAGAGTACTAAGGTTACGCTAGGTATAAAGTATCCTAGCTATTAAAGTCTAGTACTAGTAGTCTCTTTAATTAAGCTTCCTCTAGCTTATATATAGCTATATTATTCTAGAGGGGCGGAGTATTACTCTAATAATTAAGAGGTAGATATATAGTAGTAGTTATTCTAACTTCTCTACTATTACGAATACTCTATATATAGAGTAATAAGCTTTTTATTAGAAGTAGCTATATAATAAGGCCTTGTATATATATAGGGACTATACAAATAAGATAGAGGTTATAGCGGAGATAATAGACCCCTATCTATATAGATTAGTAATCCTAGAGAAGGAAGAGATCTCTCCTCTTAAGAGGAACCCTCTCTTATAGAAGAATCTCCCTTCCCTTCGACTCCTATCTACCTAGAAGTAGGTCCGATAGAGAATCTAATTCCTTCTTAACTACCTATAGTCTATAGGAGGTAAAGGGTAGAGAACTATCTCTTAGGGCTACTAGCGGACCGCCTCTAGTATAGCGAGATCCTTCCTTCGGCCGAACTACTAGTAGACTATAAGTAGTATATATATATATTAACTCCTTATAGACTACCTATAGTATAGACCTAAAGGACCCCCTTAGCCCGAGTCTTATAGGCGCCCCCTTTCTAAGCCGACATCCTAATAGTAAGGTATTATAACTCGTATTATATATCTTACTCTATATACTACTATAAATAAGGAATAGAACTTTATAGAAGGTCCGTTATAGTAACTAGCCTAAATAGGTAGGTACGCGTTATTATAGTAACGCTTTAGCGCCGAATTATTAGTATTAATATTAAATTCTTCCTTTTAGTTAATTACTAACTATTCTCCTACTTAATAATCTTCTCTACGCTTCTCTTTATTAAAGTCCTATAACTGTATATAGTCTATAATTAACTTCTTTATCTATATAACCCCCTATACTCCGCCTATAATACTAGGCTTCTATAGTAGTACTACTACTATTATTAGTACATATATAACTAATATTAGTACTAATAAGACATACTAATTCTATACTATAGCTCTACGTAATAATACTCCTATCCTATATATCTTTTATATAATATACGCTAAAAGCGTTACTATTAGCTACTTATATAAAAAGCTAGATAACTATACCTATAGTTACTATACTAAGGGCAAGAAAGGCTTTTATAAGATTATAAGTTATCTACTCGTAGTTTTAACTACTTATAGTCTATAGGTAGTAACTAATAGTTATAGATCTTCCCTCTACTTTAAGGCCGCCTAAATAAAGTCTATAATATATATATTATATATGTTAAGCTCTATAAGTAGCGCGGCGTTAATATTAGTAATACGGACGTAGTTTATAACGACAAAGTTATATTAGTAGCTACTATTAAACTTCGCTAGGCGTAGCTAACTCTTAACTAGGTAATAGCTACTTATAAGTAGGATATTAAGCCTAAGAGCGAGTACTACTTACGCCTAGATCGCTACCTACATACTAATAAAGAGTTCTGTCGTATTAAGAATAAGGAGAGGCGCTATAAGTAGGGTATAGATATTAAGACGACCTCTAGAACGTTATAGATAATAGGCGACATAGCTATAAGTAGACTACCTATAGTATAATATATGCTTCTTTCGCTAATAGTCTATTATAGGATATAGGCGATATCTAATCTACTACTCCTTATAGACGCGCCCTACTAGTAGCTAATACTTCTTCTAGTTATCTCTCCTATATAGGGATTTCGAGTAGTTCCTATTACTATCTATACTATTACTTTAGTAGTAGCTAAAAGTATAACTCTATTATACTTAATACTAATAAGGAGCCGCGTATATATAATAGTAATAACTCTACTAATCCTAATATAGAGATAGAGCGTATTAACCTTATTAACTACTTTAGAGTAGCTATCTATAAGCCGACTAAAGTTACTAGCGCTAATAAGACTAAGAAGACTATACGTATTAATAATATACTATCTAAGAGCTACAGACGCTAGGAGCGTAGCTTCTTACTCGACTATACCTCTTACTCTAACTATTATATCTATTAGTAGTCTAGCTAAGCTAAGATACTATTTAAGGAGGGCTATACCCTAGAATAGGTCTATAATCTATCTAGTAGTAAGGCTAAGAAGATCTTAATATAGCTAGTAGGTAGTAATAATACGCTACTAAAGAAGTCCTACGCTTCTACTAAGAAGGCTATTATTAAGATTTCTAGCAATAAGTAGTCTACTATCCCTACTAGTAATAATAACTTTATATATAACTCTTTACGCAAGTTGTCTAAGAAGGATAAGAGATATACTATAGTAATTCTCGACCTAGTATAGAGTAACGTCTTACCTTTATCTAAGATAGTAGGTATATTCGATATATAGCCTATATTAGCTTATAGGCTAGAAGAGGTTAAGATCCCTAGAGGTTAGACTACTAACGTATTAATAACTCCTATTAGTACCTACTACCTCTATAAGTACTATAAGCGCTCCTCTAATATAATTCCGACTATAACTAACCTAGCCTCCTTACCCTAGACTTCCTCTAGTCCGCCTATAGTAACTACTATAACTATAGACCTATAGATAGCTACGCTAGCTAATACTACTACTACTAGTCTAGTATAGGTTCCTAGTACCCTATAAGCTACTATAGCCTTCGCTACTACGATAGTAATAGGTACTACTATTACTATATTAGCGGCGTAGTACTTTAGCTTCGGTATATAAGGGTAGAGAGTATTAAGAGCGAGATATATAAGGCGTCGAGGTAGTAATAGTCTACCTATAGTTAGTAGCTCGCTTTACTAGTAGTAGACTAGTACGCCTACCTCTATATATTAGTATAGTATTAGGTTTTCTTTAGAGTTAAGATAGAGGAGAAATAAAAAGCGTTATTTTAATATTACTTACTACCCTTTTTTGTTCCTATCTGCCTATAGTTTAATAAGGACTTCTACTATTTCTTTAAAAGCTTATCTATCTTCTCGAAGTCCTCCGCGCTTTACTATATATTATTCTACTCGTTGTAATTCTTCTATTATAATAGGTATTCTCTCTTACCCTTCTTTACGCGCTTAATTAAGATTTTCTCGACCTCTTATAGCTCTTCGCTATTAGGTATAATCTTAAGTTTAGCGATATTTATTAATAGTTCGCTATCGCGCTTCTCGAAGAGTTTAAGGAGCGATATATAGAATACATCGTAGATTTAGTATAAGACTAGAAGGCGAAGGTAGTAGGCTTATTATCCTATAGGTTCTTTAACTGCAAACAGACTAATAAACTTAGTAGATATCTTCTAGCTTAGCTATAATAGCTTTAGGTTCTTAGAGCTAAGGAGAATAAGATCTCCTAGCTAAAACGTTAATAGAAGATGCTTCTTATTATACTACTTACGCTACTACTCTTAGGCTTTATAAAGGTATTCTACTATAAGTTCTTAAGACTTATATATTATCTCCGCCCTTAAAGATATAGCTAGCGCCTCCTCCTTATAGTATACGTCCTTATATATAGCCTATTTTAGATGCTTACTAAGTACTAATTTAAATAGGCTTATACTAGTACTAGAGTAAGGCATATTATTATACGCAAACTCCGCGAATAGTAATAACTAAAGCTAATTATCCTAGTTATTATTCGTAAAGTATTATAAGAATACTTCTAGAGTCTAATTTTAACGCTCTATCTAGCTATCTATCTAAGGGTAGTATATAGTACTAAGCCTACGCTCTATCTAATAATAGAAGCAGATCTCGGTCTAGAGCTTAGAAGTAAATAGTAAGCTATAGTCGCTAATAATTCCTTTTAGAAAGCCAAACTTCGTTATAATATTCTTAATAAACGTATTAGTAAACTATTCTATATCCTAAGTACTCTATATAGTAATATATATTACTATCTTAGATATTCTATCTATAATTACTAGTATTATATTATATATAATACCTTTAGACTTTACTAGAGGCAGACTAGTTACGAAGTCTAAACTAATCTCCTCCTAAATATCTTTAGGAATTAGTAATAGCGTAAGCTCGCTATATAGTAGATACTAGCCTAGTTTGGATCTCTAGCATACTATATAGGATTTAATGTAGCTCTTTATATTAGACTCTAATTTAGGCTAGTATAGCGTTCTCTTAATTAGCTATAATATCTTATTAGCTCTAAAATAGCCTATAAGTATAGAGTTATAGAATGTTACTAGGATCTCGTTCTATATTATAGGTTTATTAATAACGAAGAGCCTTCTATAAAACTATAATAGGTTGTTCTTATTAAAACGCTATAGATTAGCGCGCCTAAAGGTAACTTACCTATAACTAGGTCTAGTTCGGATCTAGGCTATAAGCGGATCCTTCTCCTATAATATTATAATTACCTATATAAACTTAGTATTAGTATTACCTCAACTAGTTTCGCTTATAAGCAAAATATGTGCTCGAGAGTGTAGTATAAAGTATAGATAAGTACTAGTACTAGCGTCTAGGACGGACGCGTTATATATATTCGATACTATTAGTAGTTCTTCGCTAGTATCTAAAATCTCTTTAGTTATAGTTTCTAAGCTACTCTCCTTAACTTGCGTTATACTAACTATTACCTCGATACTATTACTTACTAGCCTAAGCTTTTACTAGAGAGTTAGGAGCAATTCATTAATAGTATTATTCTCTATCTAATAGTCTAGCTTCTACGAAGGACTATTAGTAGGGTTAGAGATACCTAACTAGTAGTAGATTTTAAAATCGAATTATCCTAGATATACTACCTATCTAGCTTATCGCGGATTAAGGCGCTAGATTGTCTAGATAGTCTTTAGGCTATTATAGTCTATATATACCTCGACTAGTACTAGTATACTAGCGAAGTACTATTACTAAGTCCTAAAGTAGTAGATAATCGCTAGTAGCTCCTAGTTGTACGTCTCCTAGTTCTATTTATAGTCCTATATCTTTCTAGACGTAAAGGCGATAGGATGCTACTTACTATCTTTAAATAGTTACAATAAGATCCCTAAGATACTAAAGTCTAATAAATCTGTCTCTAGCTTAATCCTCTTAGTTAGATTAAAATAACGAAGAAGCGGTAATTCTTTAAAATACTTCTTTACCTTCTTAAATAACTCCTAGGCTGCTTCGGTCTAGTTAAAGTCTTAGTTACCCTTTAATAAGTTAGTTATAGTAGCTGTTTTCTTCGTATAATCTTCGACGAACTATTAGTAGAAGTTTACGAAGCTAAGGAATCCTTAGAGCTTCTTAATTATTATTAGGCAAGGCTAGTCTTAGCTTGTTACTATCTTATCTAGATTAGCTACTACTCTATCTCTCTTAATAATAAAGCTTAGGAACTTTACTAAGTTAGTAGCGAACTTATACTTCTTTAGATTATAGTATAGGCTCGCCTTCCTAAGGCAGTCTAGTACCTTTCTTACTATAGCCTAGTACTTCTCTAGACTATTAGAGTACGTATAGATAAGAATATTATCTAGATATATAACGTAGATATTATCTAGGAGACCTAAAAGAGTATAGTTAATATACGCTTAGAAGGTTACTAGAGTATTAGTTAAGCTAAAGGGTATAATATAATATTAATAGTATCTATACTATATATAGAACATAGTCTTCTACTTATTATCTTCGCGGATCTAGATATAGTAGTAGGTATCCTTTAGGTCTAGTAAGGTAAAGTACTTTACGCTAATAAGTTAGTCTAGGGTTTCTTTAATAAGAGAAAGTAGACATCTGTCCTTAATAGTAACGTTATTTAAGGCTTAGTAGTCTATATATAAGCGTAGGTTACTATCTACCTTTAGAATAAATAAGAGAGGTACGCTAGTAGAGCTAATACTATATTTAATCCGCTTAGCTACGAGTTCCTTCTTAAGATATTCTCGAAGGACTTCCTACTTATAGGCTAATAGTAGATATAGTAGTCTATAAGGAGGTTCCTTCCTATCTACTAAATTAATAGTATAGTCTGTTACTTAGTAAGAGGGAAGTATACTAGTAGCTTTGTAATCGAATAGGTCCTAGTAGGTATATAGTATATCTAGGATCCTTAGATCGATAGTAGCTTTAGTAATATGTACCTTTAATAGACTATTAGTAGTACGCTCGACTCGAATCTAGCTAACGTACTATACTAGCTACTTCTTGTCCCTCTTTAGTATATGCGCTAAAGCTTTAGTAGAGATAAAGTCTATGTCTTCCTTAATATACCCCTATTTCTAAGTATCCTAGCCGTTCAAAATATCGATTATATAATACTTAAGAGTATAACGGCCTAATAGGACTTCCTAATTAGCTATGTCTATACTATATACGAGGATAGTCTTCTAATAAGCTTACCCTATATAATTAGTTATTATAAGCTATAACTTATATATACTATAGTACTTCTAGCTTTAGGAGCTTAGCTAGCTAATATCTAGAATCTAGGCTATAACCTTAGGAAGGTCGTACTTAACTAGAACACGCTAGTCTAATAGTATAACTTGTCTATAGGTATTAAACGTAAGCCTTACTTCTAAATTATTAGTAGGTAAGCCGCTTAAAGTATATAAAATATACTAGTCGCAAATAACTTCTTTACTCTTAAGTAGCTAGATAGTATTATTAGTCTTCGAGTGTTTTTACCTAACTACTACTAATCCGCTTATAGTTAGGCTTAAGATTCTTTTAGAATAATAGGAGTCTTATTAGGATTACTACCTAAATTGTTCTTAATCTTAGGGTAGTTAGGCTAGAAGTAGCCCTTCTCGCTACACCTATAGCAACTTACTTTGCTTATATTACGTTTAGGCTTCTCGGACGGACTATTAGTAGTATAATCCTTCGACTTATCCTTACCCTTCGCTAAGAAAGCCTTTAGTATAGGCTTCTTCTCTATAGGCTTCTTAGCTATCTTCTTCTTTAGAATATTCTTCTCTAATCTAGAAGTAAGATCTATAAGCTTATCCTAGGTTATAGGAGTAGTATTATAGTTAATAATAGCTTTCTATAGCTTATCTATAAGTTAAGTAAAGTAATAGTATAGGAGCTACTTCTTAGTATACTAAGGATCTATCTAGTTCTTAAGCCCCTCTATATATATAAAGAAGGCTTAGGCTATCTAGTCTAACTTCTACCTATAACCTATGTACTTAATATAGGCTTAAAAGAGTTAATCCTCTAGGCTATCTAAGAGTTAGGCTATAAAGTTCTTAAAGTACTTCTAGGTAATAGCTTAATATTCTACCTCGCTCTTCGACTTCTACTATACCCTCTAACGGTCCTTTAGCGTATCTAAAAGATACTATATAGCCTAGGTTACCTACTAGAAACCTTCGTTATAGAGGTATAGGGCTTAGAGGAAGGTAATCTTATAATTAAGAATAAAGTCTTCTAACTACTTAAAATTCTTTCTTCTATAATTAGGTAGCTTCTTAATAGTCCGCTTCGCTAAGGAGTATCTACCTATTAGTAGTCTATTAGTAGATCGCTTCTAGCTATAGTAGTCCTATAACTTAGCCTATAGGCAAGTAATATCAGCTTAGAGCTAGAGTTCCTACCTATAATCCTAGAGCGTACGAACCTATCCGTAGACTAATTCCTTATTATCTCCTTAATTAAAGCCTCCTATCTCTTCTCCGCCTTCTTATCGCTTATTACCTTCTTTAGGCTAACTTTACTAACTAAGTAGTTAGTTATATATCTACTCGTCTTCTCCCTCGATCTCTTTAACAAATCCCCTCTACCTTAATAGACTAGTAGGCCCTTATCCTCCCGGACCTATAGGCGAAGGCTAAGATCGAGTAAGAGGAGCTATTAGAGCCGCTACCTCGAAACGGATATAAAGATTACTCTATAATAAGGCCTTATACGTATATAGGGACTATATAAACAAGGTAGAGGTTATAGCGGAGATAATAGACCCCTATCTATATAGATTAGTAATCTTAGAGAAGGAAGAGATCTCTCCTCTTAAGAGGAACTCTCTCTTATAGAAGAATCTCCCTTCCCTTCGACTCTTATCTACCTAGAAGTAGGTCTAATAGAGAATCTAATTCCTTCTTAACTACCTATAGTCTATAGGAGGTAAGGGATAGAGAACTACCTCTCGAGGCTACTAGTAGACCGCCTCTAGTATAGCGAGATCCTTCCTTTAGCCGAACTACTAGCGGACTGTAGGTAGTATATATATATATTAACCCCTTATAGACTACCTACAGTATAGACCTAAAGGACCCCCTTAGCCTAAGTCTTATAAGCTAGCTTATTCTTAACTAAAGTTAACTTAGCCTCTATATCCTTAGTATACTTATAGTACTTCTACATTTTCTTAATCTACTCTTCTAGCTACTACTTTAGATAACTAATCTCGTCTAGAGTACTATCGATACTAGGATCCTATAATTTAGTAACTATATAAGGGAATACTAGGAGTAAATAGAATGTTCTCTATTATAGTAGTAAGCTTACTTAATTAGTATTTCGAATTCTACTTATTAGCTAAGAAGA
Source organism: Teratosphaeria viscida (assembly GCA_020826765.1). Lineage (NCBI taxonomy): Eukaryota > Fungi > Ascomycota > Dothideomycetes > Mycosphaerellales > Teratosphaeriaceae > Teratosphaeria > Teratosphaeria viscida. The sequence continues at coordinate 11,456 of JAHESH010000228.1, forward strand.
TCGATACAGCTCTTAATAGCTTTTTTAGCACAAAGGTTAAGGGCTAGAATATATCTTATAAGTAGTATAGGACTATTATCCGCATCTATAATACGTAGCTAAAGTTAGTCTATACGAAGTAGAGTCCTAGGGCTAAATATATAGAGCTCTTTACTAAGAAATATAAGAATCGAATTAGTCTATATTACTTAGAGTATGCGCTAGAAGTTAATAATAACCTAGAAATAAATCCTTATAGTAGTAGTAACTATATTCCTTATATCCTAGCTTCTAGTACTAAAGGTACTTACTTATATATAGGTAATCTTAGATATACTTATTATTATAAGAATCTAGGTTCTTATTTCTTTAAGGGCTATATTAGCTTTAAAGGTAGTAATAGTAATAACCTCTTATTCTTTAGTACCTATTTAGGTTAGTAGCTAATATAAATAGCTATATCTACTATCTACTATAATAGAGGTATTTTTTTCTTATTTAATAAGCGTACTACTTTAATTCTTATTTGATATAGCTCGAATTCTTATTTGACGTAGTCTTTTATAATAGGTAATCGCGCTCGCTAAGGCTTAGTAGAAGATCTATAGTTCCCTATATTATAAGGCTTAGTAGAAGATATATAGTTCTCTACGTTACGTAAACTTATATTTTTAATAGCTAATTATAATGCCGCTTAGGAATATAAGTTATATAGTAAGATAGTTAAGTAAGCTTACTAATTAATAGCTTACTACTTTTTAGTAACTATATTATTACGCTTATCTAAAGCTTTATTTAATTCCTTATAAAGTTAAAGGATAATTTTCTTATTAAGCTTATTTACTTCCTTAAGTAGCTCGTACTAATTAATAGCCTAGCTTATAGCGTCCGTAATATTATATATTACTTAAAATAGCTATAGTATATCCTTCTTATATACCTTCCTAAAGTCTTCTAAGGAAGCGCTCTTTAGAGTATCTACGATATCCTCCTCTTCTTCTAGCTCTTATAGGTCGAAACAATCGACTAAGAAGCGCCTATTATAAGAACTTAGCTTCTTAATAGACGTAATAGTATTATACTATTATTAAATCTAGCTTTTAAGTAACTACTTATTAATTAGTAGCTCCTCTTAAGTTTTAGTAGTCTTAGCTATAAATAGCTTAGCTTTATAGACTAGCTTAGAGCTATATTTTTAAGCTATTATCTAGTATTATTTAGGATCGGATTTATATTTTATATTAGTTAGTATACGCTCTTTATATAGAAATTCTTAGTTATACGCGCTACTAGTATAGCTTAGATTATATTTGTTTTATTATAGGAGGTATATAATAATATTAGGGATAGGAGTTAGGTAGTTAACAAAATTATATATAAAGTATCTAAGAAGGTATAGAAGTAGTAGAGAGGTTATAGGCGCTACTAACTAAGTCTATAGAGTATAGAATAGTAACTATCTAACTTATATCTAGATAGAAGAGTAGCTAGTATAAGTTATATAAGTAGTATACTATAATACCTATATCTAGAAAAGTCTAATATACTTTAGCTTAGCCTTCTAATTTAGGGATTTTTATAGTTCGCCCTCTAGATAGTAGGAGCTAGAGCCTAAGGTAGCTTAGCTCGGATATATAATACTCTAAGCGTAGATATCTTTCGCGCTCTCTTTATAACTCTTAGATACTTCGTATAATAATATATCTTTTAACTAACTCCTATATTATATATCCTAATAGTTTGTTATACCTAATAAATATACGAAGGTATTAAAATATTACTATAGCGCTACTTAACGCGCGCGCGTACTTATTATAATACTAAACAAACTTAACTATTATTTATACTATCTCTACTTTAATTCGACAACAATAGTTTGTAGTATAAGAGGAGGTCTAATAGTCAGCTACTTACTAAGACGAAAGTAGTAAGTTAAGTAGTACTTAGAGCTATTTATATACGTCGTTCGATTAGTTTTTATTCGAGTCGAGGGAATTTAATTAACGACTTTATTAACGCGTATAAAACTATACTAATATCCTCTTTACTAAGTCGTATACTAAACGAGAGGTAAGTACTAGGTACCTAATAACTCTTATTACTAATAGTACTACTAGCGCTAAGATATAGGTCGAACCTACGCCTATCTACCTAGTAGCTATTCGATAATCTACTATAATAAGATACTTAAGAGACTCTTATAACTAAGACTTAAGAAGAGATAGTACTATAAGCTAAATATAATAAGTTAGTAAGAAGAATAATAGTAGAGGGTACGGCGCGCTATATTACTTTCGATATCGAGATAGAAGAAGATTAAGATAAGGATATTACTAAATATTAGGATCTAGATATTAAATAGTTCTAAGAATTAGTAAAGTAGAAACCTTGATTTATTTTTAACGTCTATATATATACTATAGAGTATACTAAAGCTATTATAGGACAAGTAGAAGTATTAGAACTAGTAAATAATACTCTACTACGCTAAAATAAGGGCCCTACGATCTATATTATACCTAATAAGTATTATTGCGAGAACCTTCCTACTTAGTCTAAGGAAGAGAAGAAGTATTACTAGCTATTATATAGTTTTAGGTATAACCTAGCTTACTAAGTACAATCTATACTTAAGCTTTAAGGACTAAACTATATTATTCTCTTATAACTACTACTCCTTTAACTACCTCGAATAAGAAATACTATATATAATATACGTAGATACTTATAAGAAGATAAGGTTCGAGAGCCGCTTAATACTAGAAGAATAAGATATTAAGTTTATTAGCGCTAGAGCTATACTAAAGATAGTAAAGCGAGGCGACTATAATATATTCGTTCTATAGCTAGAAGACTTTAACGCGATAGGCTAAGAGGAACATTTATAAAGCTCTACTAAAACTAACTCTCTTATAAAACTTCTAAAAGAGTACTATAATCTAGTAGATATCTTTAAGTATTAGAGCGAGTTTGAATTACCCTCTTACTAATAAGTCGACTACGTAATTAATCTAAAGCTTATTAAAGAGTAAAGAGTAGTCTTATACCTTCCTACCTAAGTTAGAGTAAGAAGAGTTATACTAGAGTATAACTTACTAGTCCTCTAACTAAGACCCTATAAGCTTAGCCCTAGAAGAAGTATTTAAGGATAAGAGAGAAGAGATGTTTCCTCTTCTTTAATATAATATATATTTACTCCTTTATCTATACTTCTATACAAACCTTTCCTAATATAATATATTCCTCCTATAGCTACTTCTGTATATATAAATCTATTATCTATAGAGAGTATTGGATCTTAATTTAATAGGTTATAAGCCTAGGTTTTATCTATAGCTAGGAGTCGAATTTGTTAGAAGAGTGTTCTTAATCTACTTATTAATTAAAAGCAGACTCGAGGCTACTACCATACTATATAGGAAGACTAGAGCTAAATAGAGGACCGATTAGAGAGCTCCTAAGGCATATATAAGTCGTAAAAGCGCCTAGTAACTACCTAGACATAGTTAAAGTTTGTAGTATCCTTAGGAAAAACTATACTAGATTCGACTTAAAACTACTACTTTATTTATCTCTTATTTAATTTTTATTTACTTATTTATTTAATTTTAATTCTTTTTACTATAGATTCTACTAAGGACTAGAAGAAGGTCCCTACCCTTACTCGAGAGAACTATAAGCTCTAGTTTAAGTAGATAATACAACTACTTATATTAAAGAAGGTTATATAGCTACTAGACTAAAAGGCTCTTCTCCTAGCTAGCCTAAGGATAGTAATTATAAATAGCGAGATTCCGAGAGTTAGAGAGACTATAATATAACTACCTTGTCCTCTATTAGCCGCTCGATAGGCGCTTCCTTACGCCTAGAGGTTAGAGTTAGATTCTAATATATTAGTATCTAAAATAAGTAATATATACCTTAGTAAGGACTCTACTAATTAGGGCGGTTAGAGTACTAGTTAGGGTACTACTAGTTAGAGCTCTACTAGTTAGAGCGCTTCTAGTTAGAGCGCCGCTATTTAGAGTACTAATTAGAGCTCCTCGAGCTAGGGTATTAGAATAATACTATAAGTAACTATACTAGAAGGAAGGCATTTATAGTATATATTTAGAAATTATACGTATAAGCTAGTAAATACTACCGAGTAGTACTAGAATAACTATATAGCTCTATTTCAAATAACCTAGAGCCTAGATAAGATCGACTTATCTCTAATACTAGAGTATATTATAGCTATAGGTATATAGGCCTTTCTAAATATAAAGTATACTAAGAGCCTTCTAACTTCGTTAAGAGTATACTAGTACTAGTATACGACCTATAAGCTAGATAAGGACATAATAATTAATAATATCTTTATAACTTTATTAAGCCTCTTATATAAGATTATTAGTATCGAGCTAGATATAAAGATCTTATACTTATATAATAGGGTAGTCTAGTAGTTACTAAACGTATTACTAGAGTAATACTATAATCTTAGACAGACGATCGACCTAATAAGTATAAAGGATAGTATAAAGATTATATATATCTTATTCGAAGAGTAAGCCTAGATATAAGGCTCTAACTATATAATAAGTATAAAGGCTAGAAGGGCCAGGTTGTACTATCTTTATAGCTTATCTAAACATCTTATTTCTAAGTACCTAAGCCTATTAGAATGCTAAAAGATACTAAAAGAGAAGAAGAATAAAAGGAGGTCTAGCCTATAGCGCTAAAGAAAAGTAAATATAACTAACTTAAAGACTCTAACGTAGAAGGTTAAAGTACTTAAGAAGGGAAAGAATAGTAAGTCGCGACTAGGTAAGAAGGATAAGAAGTACTCTAATAAGAGTAAGGGTAAGTAGAAGTATATAAAGAGTAAAGTATATATAGCTAAAGCTAGCATATTATTATCTAGCGATTCTAATTTAGAGTACTCGAGTTCCTCTAAGAGCTTAGACTCCCCTAACGATAAGAGTAAAGATAAGTATAAGTTAGTAGAAGCTATAGCTAATTATAAAGGTAAGCTTCTATAGAGTATAATTCTTCTTAACTCTAGTATATTAGCCTATATATATAATAATAAGAATCTCTTTAGGAGCCTAAACCCGACTAGTCTAAGAAGAATAAGGGCTAGGAGTACCTTCTTAGAAAGTAGATATAGAGGTATAATAGAAGTCTCTAATACGTTTAGAAGAAGTCTTATAGTACGTATACTTTATATTACTCTAATCTTAGGTTAAAAGCTTGTCTAGGAATTCGACTTACTTAGAATAATACTTCCTAATATGTTTTATATAGTAAACTCGAACATCGATCTAGTTCTTAAATATTGTTCTTACTATAGTATCTATTAACTCTAGAAAGTCTATAGTACTCTAGTCTCTTAGACTAACGAAGTAAAGAATAGAGTAGAGTCTCTACTTACTCTAATAGCAAATATAGATAACTCTAACTAAGCTACGTATAAACTCTATAATCTCTAGTATTGTTACTTCTTATACTATAGTATATCTAAGCTAAAATCCCTTTTTAAGATTACTATACTAAAGAGGCTAGTACCTATTATTAATAGCTTTAACTATAAGATATATAGAATTACTAATATAAAGGAGAAGTAGAGAAAGGTAACTAACTAGCGTTAGATCCTTAAACTTATCTTACTTAATATCTATAGTCTCTTACTACTATCGAGGAAAGGGTATAGATACTTTCTTATTATTATCGATAATTACTTATAAAAAGTATAGGCGTACCCTCGTAAGAGGTAGTTAGATCTAGCTAAGGTACTTCGACGTTAGTAAAAGAAGGTCGAGCTTTAGACTAATAGCTTAAAGCCTAAGGTAGTAAGAAGTAATAAGATAAGTAAACTCCTATCTATTCTAAAGGAATAGGAGTTAGAGTATAGTAGAGAGCTTAATCTAACTAAAGTATACGACTCTAGGGCAAATAGCATTACTAAGAAGTATGTTAGGAATACTAAATAGGTAGTTAGAGCGATAATAGAGGACGCTAGGCTCCTAATTAGGTTCTAGCTAGAAGCTCTAACTATAAGCTAATATATCTATAACCTATACCTAGTTAAGATTAATAATCTCTTACTAACGCTAGAAGAGGCTTAGTTAGAGAAACAACTATTAGTCGACTATATACGCGTTAAGGAGTACTAGGTTATCTTTCTATATTAATCTAAAATCGATGCCTAAGGATTCGTAGAAGGGCAAGCTAATAAATCGAGGACGTAAGGGAGTATTTATTAGAGAGATTAAGAGTACTATAAGGATATAGAAGATCTAGGTACCTAGTTTAAGGCAGGTAATCGCTATAGGATCTATTAAATTCTTCGAAGAAAGTAAGGAGAGTAATATTAAACTTAGCTTTACTCTAAAGAATTAGAGTAGTTCTATACTAATATAAAAACCTATTAGGCGCCTACTAAAGCCTAATCCAAACCCGACGTATCTATTACTACTAAACCTAACGCGCCTATTACTATCGAACCTAACGCTACTAACCCTAGCTATAATATATAGGGTCGCGATATATATCTAACTACTATAGCTACTAAAACCTAATATAAGCGTTAAGAGATATAACCTTAACTCTAACGACAAGATAGAGAAGTTAGAATAGAAGAAGGAGTAGGGCTAGTTAGAGTAGGTCTAGCTAGAGTAAGAGCTAGTAGCTCCGCCTATACCTCTCGCTCTAGTATTAGGTAAGAGGATAAAGATAGTATTAGATAGGTTAGAAGGAGTTAGAGTAGATAGAGGCCTACTAAGATAGGTAAGTAAGATAACTAGTAAGAGAAGTTGTAATTAGAGTAATAAAGAGAGGTAGGACAAGTTAAAGAAGGCTATAGAGATAATTAATAGCTTTCCTAATACCTATAATATAATATTAGATATAAACGTAGAAGAAGAGCTCTACTAGTATAAGGACAGCTAGTTTAGATTTGTAGTAGATATAGAGGAATGTAGCCTAGTAGTAGTAGGAGCTAGTATACAACTATTAGAGAAGATACCTATCCTAAAGACGTACGAGTAGGTAGTCTCTAATAAGAAGTAGGGACACTTATAGCTAGAGGCTATATAGGGAGAAACTATAGCGTTAGAAGGCAACCTAACCTATAAGGCTATAGTCGTACTAGTAGGAGCTAATCTAATTATATCGAAATAGGTCTTCGATATAAAATATAATACTAATAGATTAGTTAATAAGTTTATAGCTCGACTTATTACTTAAGAATTTAGCTAGGTACTTAGAGTAGACTTTAAAGATATATTCGCCCTAATAGTTAGATATAATACTATTCGCCTCTTTATAGCTATAGTATATATAAATAACTAGGAGCTATATTAGGTTAATATTAATAATACTTTTATAGAGTTAGTCCTAAAGGAAGTTATTCTAATATATGCTCTACCTAGAGTTAGAGTTAGCCTAGACGGGGTACTTAAGCTAGAGAAGAGCTTATATAGCCTAAAGTAAGTAGCCTAAGACTAGTACTAACTCTATAAAAGAAATATCGAGAAGATTAGGTTTATTTAGAGTAGAGCTAATTCTTACCTCTTTATCTATTATACCTAGAAGTTAATAGTTCTAGTATATATAGACGATATTATAATAGGAGCAGAAAGTATAACTAATATAGACTAGTTTAAGAAGAAGTTTGCGACACTCTTAAAAATTAAGGACCTAGGCGAAGCAAACTACCTTCTAAATATTAAGATCGTTAGAGACTAAAAAGCTAGTACTTTGCTTAGACTAGACGTACTATATCGAAAAGGTACTAGATAAGCTTATAATATTAGTAGAGAGTGCCTCTCTAACCTAATTACCTCTAGATAGCTACGACGTAATTAGAGTAGATAAGAAGGAATAATAAGAAGCTATTAGTAGCTAGATATATATAGGCATTCTAACTAGACCTTATATTATATCTGCCCTTAGAAGGCTAAGCTAGTATATATTAGATCTAGCTAAATATTACTAGTAGGCTCTAAAGAAGCTTAGGAGGTATATACGCTTATTAAAGGACCTTAGAATCGTATATAATACGAAGGTATAAGATATACTTATAGGGTACTCTAACTTAGACTATATAATAGACAAGTTAGACTATATCTTAGTACTAGGGAATATATTTATACTAACTACAGGACTAGTATTATAGGCTAGTAAGAAGCAAAAGTTAGTAGTAGGCTCGATAATAGAGGTAGAGTATATAGTAATAGTAAGATATATAAAGAAGTCGAAGTTCTTCTATTAGATCCTTCGAGATATAAAGATGTAAGGATATATTAGTTAGAGCCTATATATTAAAGAGGAGATAAAGTTCGCTATAGGATTACTAATAGAACAGCTATAAGAAGATAAGTAAGTAGTAATTACCCTTATAAAGGATATATACGCTAGTAAGAAGTTAAAGTATATCGACGTAGCCTACTATTATTAGAGAGACTTCTATAAGAAGGGTATTATCTCTATTAGCTATATTAAGACCTCTAATATAATTACTAACAGCCTAATAAAACCGAAACTTAGACTCTAATTTAAGAAGGTAGTAGAGTAGCTTTAGCTAGGGAAGTAATCTCTTCGTTTTACCTTTCTTTCTATTTCTACAATTATAGCTACTACTAGGAAGTAGTACTATAATATACTACTAGACTAAACTACTACCTTAGGTAATCTTATTTATTACTAGGAACTTATAAATCTCTACTAGAATACTTATACTACTAGTAGCCTACTCTAGACCTATAATAAGTACTCTAACTACTACGAGCCCTACGATTAGTATTCTAATTACTACTCTAACTACTATAATAACTAGCCTAGGATAGACCTACGTTAGGTAACTTAGAAACCTCGCTACTAATCCTTTTATTAGGCGTTTTAGTAATCTCCTAGTAAAACTATTACTAATTATAGAACTTCTTCTAGGCCCTTACTCTACCTACCTTAGTAATAGTATAGAGTAGATTTTTAGGAGGTCTCTATATAATAACATAAAGGCTTAGATAAGTAAGATATAGACTCTAACAAAAAATACCTAAGTGCCGCTCGACTCTAGAGGCGCCTAAGCTAATATTAGGAGATAGTTAATATTTAGAAGGCGAGCGCTTAGTAGGAAATAGAATGTTATAGTCGTCTAGAGTAGAGGAAGAATAGATACTATTTTATATACTTCTAATAGGCTAACTTCTTAGACTCCTATATAAGAGGATTAGACTTATACTCGTTATATATATATCTAGTCTAGAAGGTCGACGACAAGTTTAGAAAGGAAAGAGTTACTAGAATCTCCTACTCCTATCTTTCCTCCTAGGTCTCTCTAAGCGACTAACGCCTCTAACTAAGAATTTTAGTACTCTAACGCCTCTAACTAGGAACGTTAGAGCTCTAACGTCTCTAACTAAGGTTTATACCCTAGAAAGCTATATTAGGAATAGGGACTAGAGCTTGCCTTAGTAGAGTAACAGACCTCTCGCTTAATAGGGACTCTTCCTTAATTATAGGCGGAATCGAGGCATACTAGTAGGGTTAGGAGAGAACGATCTAATTAGTAAGGTACTAACAAGTTAGAGCCTTAATTCTCTCGCTTATCTAGTTTAACCTATAGTTAGCTATCTAATCTAGGAGAGTTAATAGCCTCCTAAGAATATTCTATTCTCGCTAGGCGAATTTAGCCTCCTAGAAGTAGACTAAAATCTACTAATAGATAAAGTTACTCTAGGTAAATAGCGTCGGCTTAGTCCTAACTAGAATGTCCTTATCTAGCTATAGAGTCTTATTAAACTATATAGTAAAGAGGTCTCTAGCTTCTTAATTAGTATAAGGCTTAGAGAAGGCCTTATTATAACAATCTATAAGATAAGTAAGTAACCTATAGTACTCGCCCTTCTAGTACTTATCTAGAGCTATCTATTAATAATCTAGATTCCTCTAATAATAATACTTATCCCTCTAACGCTATAGGCCTAGGTCGGGACTCTAACCTAGACTCTAATAAGTTAGAGCTTAGAGAGTTAGATTAATAGGCTAGGAAGTAGGGAGACAAAACTAGAGGTTATAGCTACCTACTTTAACTTAGGCTAATAGGCTACTCTAACTTATAGTACTACTCTAACCTAAGGGATTCTCGTCTACTACTCTAGTATAGAGTAAGTAATACGTTTCTAAAGTAATTAGTATAAGAACTCTCGAGATAAGAATTTCGAGGGTTAGAGTAATAAAGAGCGTATAGGCTAATATACTAGCCTTCCGACTTAGTAGTATACTAGACCTAGTTTATAGTCTAGGTAGTACTAGCTATTATAAGGCCTACTATAATAGGTATTATACTCCTCGGTATATTTAGGTTGTACTCTTATAAACCTAGATTGTTAGAAAATATAAGGCGCGAATAAATAATATAAAAATAGGTCGTATTACCCTTAAATACTAAAGGGACCTAGGAAAAATAACTAGGGTAGTATACCTTATAGAAGAATCGAATATATACCTCGAGCTAGATATAACTAACAGTTAGGTCCCTTATAGCGTTAGAGCCTAGAGCTATAAGCTACCTAAGCTTCTTATCGAATAAAGCGTTATCTAATAGAATAAGCGGAATATCTTACTATTATACTATACTAAGGTGTTAAAGAAGTATTAAAGTATTAGAGAGGTAAAAACTAAAGAAGTATATTAAAGAAGAGAGAGAGGATAGACGACTTTATATAGAGTCGGACCTACCTATAGAGATAAGGTATTTATATAAGCTAGCGTACAAACTATTATATAGACGAACAAACAAACTAGTATATATAAAGAGTAAGTATACTCTAACTTACGACTTGATTTATATATTAGAGGCAAATATACTCTAATTTACAATTCTCTATTATAAAGACAAAGAGGCACGTTATAATTAGAAGACAAATATATTCTAATATTATAGTTAGAGGACAAACACATTCTAAATTATAACCCTCTCTTATAAGGACAAAGGGGCATATTATATCTAGAGGACTCTAGATTAGGGTTAGAAGCTAGTAGGAGTTACTTAGAGTTAGTAGGAGCTATAGATAGTATATACCTAAGTAGAAGTATTAAAAAGTAAAGAGTAGTCTTATACCTTCTTACCTAAGTTAGAGTAAGGAGAATTATACTAGATTATAACTTACTAGTCCTCTAACTAAGGCCCTATAAGCTTAGCCCTAGAAGGAGTATTTAAGAGAGAGAGAGAAGAGACGTTTCCTCTTCTCTAATATAATATATATTTACTACTTTGTCTATACTTCTATATAATCCTTTCCTTATATAATATATTCCTCTTATAGCTACTTCTATATATATAAATCTATTGCCTATAGAGAGTGTCGGATCTTTATTTAATAAGGCTAGGAGTAGAACTACCCTATAGGAAGGCTTATACTATAAATGTAACGTAGTTAGCTATAGTTAAGAAGTACCTTAATAAAGAACTAGCTAAAGGGACTATTAAGAAGTCTAACTCGAGGTCCGCTTAACTAGTTATTATAGTCGGCAAGCTAGGAGGAGGCTATTAGCTATACGTAGATTTTACAGGTAGTTAGAGCGATAATAGAAGACGCTAGACTCCTAATTAATTTCTAGCTAGAAGCTCTAACTACAAGCTAATATGTCTATAACCTATACCTAGTAAAGATCGACAATCTCTTACTAATACTAGAGGAGGCCTAGTTAGAGAAACGACCGTTAGTCGACTATATACGCGTCTAGGGGTTCTAAGTAGTTTTATATATTAACTCGAAGTTAATACCTAAGGATTTATAGAAGGACAAGCTAACAAATCGAGGATATAAAGGAGTATTTATTAGGTACATTAAGAGTACTACGAAGATATAGAAGGTCTAGTTACCTAACTTATAGCAGGTAATCGCGATAGAATTTCTCGAGGAAAGTAAGAGAGGTAATCTCGAACTTAGCTTTACTCCGAAGAATTAGAGTAGTTCTATACTAATACGAAGACTAGTTAGGCGCCTACTAAAGCCTAACCTAAACCTAATACGCCTATCGCTAGAGCCTAATCTAAACCTAAAGCCGCTAAGCCCGACTATAATATATAGAGTCGTAATATATATCTAACTACCCTAGCTACTAAAACTAGATATAAGCGTCGAGAGATACAACTTAGACTCTAACGACAAGCTAGAGAAGTTAGAGTAATAGAAGAAGGAGTAGGGCTAGTTAGAGTAGGTCTAGCTAGAGTAGGAGCTACTAGATTAAGAGATAGTAGCTCTACCTACGCCTCCTACTCTAGTACTAAGTAAGAGGATAAAGCTAGTATCGGATAGGTTAGAAGAAGTTAGAGTAGATAGAGGCCTACCGAAGTAGTTAAATAAGGTAACTAGTAAGAGAAGTCGTAATTAGGGAGACGAAGGGAGGTAAGATAAGTTAAAGAGAGCTATAAAGATAATTAATAGCTTTATTATAATCTATAATAAAATATTAGGTACAAACGTAGAAGAAGAGCTCTACTAGTATAAGGATAGCTAGTTTAGATTTACGGCAGATATAGAGGAATATAGCCTAGTAGTAGTAGGAGCTAGAATATAATTATTAGAGAAGATACCTATCCTAAAGACATACGAGTAGGTAGTCTCTAATAAGAAGTAGGGACACCTATAGCTAGAAGCTATATAAGTACAAACTATAGCGTTAGAAGGTAACCTAACCTATAAGGCTATAGTCGTACTAGCGGGAGCTAATCTAATTACGTCGAAATAGGTCTTCGATATAAAATATAATACTAATAGATCGGTTAATAAGTTTAAAGCTCGACTCGTTACTAGAGGATTTAGCTAGGTACTTAGAGTAGACTTCGAGGATATATTCGCCCTAATAGTTAGATATAATACTATTCGCCTCTTTATAGCTATAGTATATATAAATAATTAGGAGCTATACTAGGTAGACGTTAATAACGCTTTTATAGAGTTAGTCCTAAAAGAGGTTATTCTAATATATGCTCTACCTAGAGTTAGAGTTAACCTAGGTAAGGTACTTAAGCTAGAGAAGAGCTTATATAGCCTAAAGTAAGTAGCCCGAGACTAGTACTAACTCTTTAAAGAGAAGATCGAGAAGATTAGGTTTATTTAGAGTAGAGCTAATCCCTACCTCTTTGTCTACTCTACCTAGAAGATAATAGTCCTAGTATATATAGACGATATTATAATAGGGGCAGAAAGTATAATCGATATAGACTAGTTTAAGAAGAAGTTCGCGATATTCTTTAAAATTAAGGATCTAGGAGAAGCGAACTACCTTCTAAATATTAAGATTATTAGAGACCGAAAAGTAGGTACTCTATGTTTAGACTAGACATACTATATCGAAAAGGTACTAGATAAGCTTATAATATTAATAGAGGGTACTTTACTAACCTGATTATCTCTAGATAGCTACAATATAATTAGAGTATTAGGACCTAATAATATTAGAGTAGATAAGAAGGAATACTAAAAAGCTACTAGTAGCTAGATATACGTAGGCGTCCTAACTTAGCCTAATATTATATTTACACTTAGAAGGCTAAGCTAGTATATATCCGACCTAGCTAAATACTACTAGTAGGCTCTAAAGAAGCTAGAGAGGTATATACGCTCGTTAAATATAAGACTTAGGCTAAGGGGGTCCTTTAGGTCTATACTATAGGCAGTCTATAAGGGGTTAATATATATATATACTACCTATAGTCTACTAGTAGTTCGGCTAAAGGAAGGGTCTTACTATACTAGAGGCGGTCTACTAGCGGCCCTAAGAGGTAGTTCTCTATCCCTTACCTCCTACAGACCGTAGGTAGCTAAGAAGGAATTAGATTCTCTATCGGACCTACTTCTAGTTAGATAGAAGTCGAAGAGAGGAGAGATTCTTTTATAAGAGAGGGTTCCTTTTAAGAGGAGAGATCTCTTCCTTCTCTAAGATTACTAGTCTATATAGATAGGAGTCTATTATCTCCGCTATAACCTCTACCTTATTTATATAGTCCCTATATATATATAAGGCCTTATTATAGAGTAATCTTTATACCCGTTTTAGAGTAGTAGCTCTAATAGCTCCCCTTACTTAATCTTAGCCTTCGCCTATAGGTCCGGAAGGATAAGGTCCTACTAGTCTATTAAGGTAGAAGGGATTTGTTAAAGAGATTAAGAGAGAAGACGAGTAAGTATATAACTAACTACTTAGTTAGCAAAGTTAACCTAAAGAAGGCGATAAGTAATAAGAAGGTAGAGAGGAGATAGGAGGCCTTAATTAAAGAGACGATAAGGAATTAGTCTGCGGATAGGTTCGTACTCTCTAGGATTATAGGTAGGAACTCTAGCTCTAAGCTAATATTACTTACCTATAGGTTAAGTTATAAGATTACTATAGCTAGAAGCGGACTACTAATAGACTACTAATAGGTAGATACTCCTTAGCGAAGCAGACTATTAAGAAACTACCTAATTATAGAGGGAAGAATTTTAAGTAGTTAGAAGACTTTATTCTTAATTATAAGATCGCCTTCCTCTAAGCCCTATACCTCTATAACGAAGGTTACTAGTAGGTAACCTAGGCTATATAGTATCTTTCGGATACGCCTAAGGACTATTAGAGGGTATAGTAGAAGTTAAAGAGCGAGGCAGAACATAAAGCTATTACCTAGAAGTACTTTTAGAACTTTATAGCTTAACTCTTAGATAGCCTAGAGGATCGACTCCTTTAAGCCTATATTAAGTACGTAGGTTATAGGTAGAAGTCGGACTAGATAGCCTAAGCCTTCCTTACGTATATAGAGGGGCTTAAGAACTAGATAGATCCTTAGTATACTAAGAAGTAGCTCCTATACTATTACTTTACTCGACTTATAGATAAGCTATAGAAAGCTATTATTAACTATAATACTACTCCCGTAACCTAGGATAAGCTTATAGATCTTACTTCTAGATTAGAGAAGAATATTCTAAAGAAGAAGATAGCTAAGAAGCCTATAGAGAAGAAGCCTACGCTAAAGGCTTTCTCGGCGAAGAGTAAGGATAAGTCGAAGGATTATACTACTAATAGTCTATCTAAGAAGCCTAAACGCAATATAAGTAAAGTAAGTTACTATAGGTATAGCGAGAAGGGCTACCTCCGGCCTAACTACTCTAAGATTAAGAACGATTTAGGCGGTAATCCTAATAAGACTCCTATTATTCTAAAAAAATTCTAAACCTAACTATAGGTAGATTAGTAGTAGTTAGGCAAAAATACTCGAAGACTAATAATACTATCTAGCTACTTAAGAGTAAAGAAGTTATTTACGACTAGTATATTTTATATACTCTAAGTAGCTTACCTACTAATAATTTAGAGGTAAGGGTTACGTTTAATACCTATAGATAAGTTACGCTATTAGACTAGCGTACTATAGTTAAGTACGACCTTCCTAAGGTTATAGCCTAGATTCTAGATATTAGCTAGCTAAGCTCCTAAAGCTAGAAGTACTATAGTATATATAAGTTATAGCTTATAATAACCGATTATATAGGGTAAGCTTATTAGAAGACTATCCTTATATATAGTATAGACATAGCTAATTAAGAAGTCCTATTAGGCTATTATATCTTTAAGTACTATATAATCGACATCTTAAATAGCTAGGATGCCTAGAAATAGGAGTATATTAAGAAAGACATAGACTTTATTTCTACTAAAGCCTTAGCGCGTATACTAAAGAAGGACAAAAAGTAGCTAGTATAGTATATTAGCTAGATTCGAGTCGAATATACTACTAATAGTCCGTTAAAGGTATATATTACTAAAGCTGCTATTAATCTAAGGATTCTAGATACGCTATATACCTACTAGGACCTATTCGATAACGAAGCTACTAGTATACTTCTCTCTTACTAAGTAACTAACTATGCTATTAATTTAGTAGATAGGAAGGAACCTCCTTATAGACTACTATATCTACTATCGGCCTATAAGTAGGAAGTCCTTCGAGAATACCTTAAGAAGGAACTTATAGCTAGGCGGATTAAATATAGTATTAGCCCTACTAGCGCACCTCTCTTATTAATTCTAAAGGTAGATAGTAACCTACGCTTATACGTAGACTACTAAGCCTTAAATAACATTACTATTAAAGATAGATGTCTACTCCCTCTTATTAAAGAAACTCTAGACTAACTTATTAGTATAAAGTACTTTACCTTACTAGACCTAAGGGATGCCTACTACTATATTTAGATCCGCGAAGGTAATAAGTAGAAGACTATATTCCGTACGTAGTATAGATACTATTAATATTATATTATGCCCTTTAGCTTAACTAATACTCTAGTAACCTTCTAAGCATATATTAACTATACTCTTTTAGGTCTCCTAGATAATATCTACGTTATGTATTTAGATAATATTCTTATCTATACGTACTCTAATAGTCTAGAGGAGTACTAGGCTATAGTAAGAAAGGTACTAGACCGCTTTAGGAAGGCGAGCCTATACTATAATCTAAAGAAGTATAAGTTCGCTACTAACTTAGTAAAGTTTCTAAGCTTTATTATTAAGAGAGATAGAGTAGTAGCCGATCTAGATAAGATAGTAACAATCCGAGACTAGCCTCGCCTAATAATAATTAAGGAGCTCTAAGGATTCCTTAGCTTCGCAAATTTCTATTAATAGTTCGTCGAGGATTATACGAAGAAAATAGCTACTATAACCGACTTATTAAAGGGCAACTAAGACTTTAACTAGACTAAAGCGGCCTAGGAGTTATTTAAGAAGGTAAAGAAGTACTTTAAAGAATTACCGCTTCTTTATTATTTTAATCTAACTAAGAGGATTAAGCTAGAGACAGATTTATTAGACTTTAGTATCTCGGAGATCTTATCGCAACTATTTAAAGATAGTAAGTAGTATCCTATCGCCTTTACGTCTAGAAAGATATAGGACTATAAGTAGAACTAGGAGATATATAACTAGGAGCTACTAGCGATTATCTACTACTTTAAGACTTAGTAATAGTACTTCGCTAGTGTACTAGTACTAGTCGAGGTATATACGGACTATAATAACCTAAAGACTATCTAGATAATCTAGCGCCCTAATCTATAATAAGCTAGATAGGTAGTATATCTAGGATAATTCGATTTCGAAATCTACTACTAGTCGGGTGTCTCTAACCCTACTAATAGTCCTTCGCGGAGGCTAGATTATTAGATAGAGAATAATACTATTAACACATTACTTCTAACTCTCTAGCAAAAGCTTAGGCTAGTAAGTAATAGTATCTAGCTTTAGTTATTACTATTCGCGGAGTTTATATATAATAATACGCCTTACTCTAATACTAGTACAAGCCTATTTTAATTAGTACTCGGCAAGTATCTAAGGTAGGCTATATACGAGGACGTATATTATAAGAAGGAGGCGCTAGCTATATCTTTAAGAGCGGAGATAATACGTAAGTCTTAAGAACTTATAGTAAAGTACCTCTATAAAGCCTAAAAGTAGTAGCGTAAATAGTATAATAAGAAGTATCTTCTATTAACGTTTCGGCTAGGAGATCTTATTCTCCTTAGCTCTAAGAACCTAAAGCTATTATAGCCGAGCTAGAAGATGTCTACTAAGTTTATTAGTCTATTTATAGTCAAGGAACCTATAGGGCGACGAGCCTATTACCTTCGCTTTCTAGTCTTATACTAAATCTACGACGTATTCTATATATCGCTCCCTAAACTCTTTAAGAAGCGCGATAGCGAACCTTTAACGAATATCGCCGAATCTAAGATTATACTTAACGGCGAAGAGCTATAGGAGGTTAAGAAAATCTTAGATAAGCGCGTAAGGAAGAGTAAGAGAAAATACCTATTATAATAGAAGAATTACGACAAGTAGAATAATATATAGTAAAGCGCGGAGGACTTCGAGGAGATAGATAAGCTTTTAAAGGAATAGTAGGAATCCTTATCGAACTATAGGCGGATAGAGACAAGAAAAGGTAGTAAGTAATATTAAAATAACGCTTTTTATTTCTCCTCTATCTTAACTCTAAAGAAAACCTAATACTATATTAATATATAGACATAGGTGTATTAGTCTATTACTAGTAAGGTAAGCTACTAACTATAGGCGGACTATTACTACCTTAACGCCTTATATACCTCGCTCTTAATAATCTATCCTTAGATACTAAAACTAAAGTACTACGCTACTAATATAGTAATAGTAATATTTACTACTATAGTAGTAGCGAAGGCTATAGTAGTTTATAGCGTACTAGGAACCTATACTAGACTAGTAGTAGTAGTATTAGCTAGCGTAGCTATCTATAGGTCCGTAGTTATAGCGGTTACTATAGGCGGACTAGAGGAGGTCTAGGATAAGAAGGCTAGGTTAGTTATAGTAGAGGTCGCGTCGGAGGAGCGCTTATAGCACTTATAGAGATAGTAGGCGCTAATAGGAGTTATTAATATATTAGTAGTCTAACTTCTAGGGATCTTAATCTCTTCTAACCTATAAGCTAATATAGGCTATATATCGAATATACTTACTATCTTAGATAAAGGTAAGACGTTACTCTATACTAGATTAAGGATTATTATAGTATACCTCTTATCCTTCTTAGATAACTTACGTAAGGAGTTACGTATAAAGTTATTATTACTAGAGGAGATAGTAGACTACTTATCGCTAGAAATCTTAATAATAGCCTTCTTAGTAGAGGCGTAGGACTTCCTTAGTAGTATATTATTGCTACCTACTAGCTATATTAAGATCTTCTTAGCCTTACCGCTAAATATGTTATAGACCTAGTCTAGAGTATAGCCCTCCCTAAATAGCGTCTTAGCTTAGCTAGACTACTAATAGATATAATAGTTAGAGTAGGGAGTATAGTTAGGTAAGAGACTACGCTCCTAGTATCTATAGCTCTTAGATAGTATATTATTAATACGTACGGTCTTCTTAGTCTTATTAGCGCTAGCGACCTTAGTTAGCTTATAGGTAGCTACCCTAAAGTAGTCGATAAGGTTAATATACTCCGCCTTTATATTAAGATTAGTAGAGTTATTACTATTATATATACGTAGCTCCTTATTAGTATTAAGTATAATAGGGCTATACTTTCGGCCGCTACTAGAGTAATAGTATAGATAATAATAGGAGCTACTCGAGATTCTTATATAGAATAAGGGACTAGAAGGAGTATTAGCTACTAATAGAGCGCGTCTATAGGAGGTAGTAGATTAGATATTACCTATATCCTATAATAGACTATTAGCGAAAGAAGTATATATTATACTATAGGTAGTCTACTTATAGCTATATTACCTATTATCTATAACGTTCTAGAGGTTGTCTCTACGTTAGTACTCTACTTATAGCGCCTCTCCTTATTCTTAATATAATAGAACTCTTTATTAGTATATAGGTAGCGATCTAGGCGTAGGTAATATTTACTCTTATACTTAATATCCTACTTATAAGTAGCTATTACCTAGTTAAGAGTTAGCTACACCTAGCGAAGTTTAATAGTAGCTACTAGTATAACTTCGTTATTATAGACTATATCTATATTACTAATATCTACGCTACGCTACTTATAGAGCTCGACGTATAAAACACGTATGTTATAGACCTTATTAAGGCGGCCTTAAAGTAGAGAGAAGATCTATAACTATTAGTTACTACCTATAGACTATAAGTAGTTAGGACCGCGAGCAGATAACTTATAATCTTATAAAAGCCTTTTTTGCCTTTAGTATAGTAACTATAGGTATAGTTATCTAGCTTCTTATATAAGCGACTAATAGCGACGCTTTTAGCGCATATTAAATAAAAGATATACTAGATAGGGGTATTATTACGTAGAGCTTTAGTATAGAATTAGTATGTCTCGTTAGTACTAATATTAGTTATATACGTACTAATAACGGTAGTACTACCGCTATAGAAGCCTAGTATTATAAGTAGATTATAAGAGGTTATATAGATAAAGAAGTTAGTTACAAACTATATATAGTTATAGGACTTTAATAATAAAGAGGAGCGTAGAAGAGATTATTAAGTAGGAGAATAGTTAGTAATTAACTAAAGAGAAGAATTTAATATTAACGCTAGCAATTCGGCGCTAAAGCGTTACTATAATAACGTATACCTACCTATTTAGGCTAGTTACTACGACGGACCTTCTATAAAGTTCTATTTTATATTTATACTAGCATATAGAATAAGATACGCGATATAAGTTACGACACCTTACTATTAGGATATTAGCTTAGGAAGGGGGCGCCTATAAGACTCGGGCTAAGAGAGTCCTTTAGGTCTATACTATAGGCAGTCTATAAGGGGTTAATATATATATATACTACCTATAGTCTACTAGCGGTTCGGCCGAAGGAAGGGTCTTACTATACTAGAGGCGGTCCGCTAGTAGCTCTAAGAGGTAGTTCTCTACCCCTTACCTCCTATAGACTATAGGTAGTTAAGAAGGAATTAGATTCTCTATCGGACCTACTTCTAGTTAGATAGGAGTCGAAGAGAGGGGAGATTCTTCTATAAGAGAGGGTTCCTCTTAAGAGGAGGGATCTCTTCCTTCTCTAAGATTACTAGTCTATATAGATAGGGGTCTATTATCTCTGCTATAACCTCTACCCTGTTTGTATAGTCCCTATATACGTATAAGGCCTTATTATATTAAAGGACCTTAGAATTATATATAATACAAAGGTATAAGATATACTTATAGGATACTCTAACTCTAACTACGCGATAGATAAGTTAGACTATATCTTAATACTAGGGAATATATTTATACTTACTAGAGGACTAGTATCTTAGGCTAGTAAGAAGCAAAAGTTAGTAGTAGGATCGATAATAGAAGCAGAGTATATACTAATAGCGAGGTATATAAAGTACTTATAGTTCCTCTATTAGATCCTTCGAGATATAAAGATATAAAGATATATTAGTTAGAGCCTATATATTAAGGAGGAGATAATGTTCGCTATAGGATTACTAATAGTATAGCTATAAGGAGATAACTAAGCGGCAATTACCCTTAAAAAGGATATATATATAAGCGAGAGGTTAAAGTATATCGACGTAGCCTACTATTATTAGAGAGATCTCTATAAGAAGGCTATTATCTCTATTACCTATATTAAGACCTCTAATATAATTGCTAATAGCCTAACGAAACTAAAACTAGGGCCCTAATTCGAGAAGGTAGTAGAGTAGCTTTAGCTAAAGAAGTAATCCTTTTACTTTAATTCTCTTTCTATTTCTATAATTATAGCTACTACTAGAGAGTAGTACTATAATATACTACTAGACTAACCTACTACCTTAGGTATTCTCGTTTATTACTAGGAACTCCTAAATCCCTATTAGAATGCCTATATTACTAGCGGCCGGCCTTAGACCTATAATAAGTACTCTAGCTACTACTCTAACTACTACGACGAGTACTCTAACTACTACTCTAACTACTATAATAACTAGCCTAGGATAGACCTATATTAGGCTACTTAGAAACCTCGCTACTAATTCTCTTATTAGGCGTTTTAACAATCTCCTAGTAAAATCGTTACTAATTATAAAACTCCTATTAGGCCCTTACTCGACCCGCCTTAGGAATACTATAGAGTAGGTTCTTAGGAAGTCTTAGTATAATAATATAAGAGCTCGGACAAGTAGGAAATAGACTCTAACGAATAATAACTAAGTACTGCTTAGTCCTAGAGGCGCCTAGGCTAATATTAGAAGATAGCTAATATTTAGAAGGCGAGTACTTAATAGGAAGCGGAATGTTATAGTCGTCTAGAGTCGGGGACAAACGAACACTACTCTATATACTCCTAATAGGCTAACCTCTTAGACTCCTACCTAAGAGAATTAGACTTATACTAGTTATATAGATATCTAGCCTAGAAGGCTAATAACAAGTTAGAGAGGAAAGAGTCCTTAGGATCTTATACTCCTATCTTTCCTCCTAGGCCTCTGTAGACAACTAATTCTTCTAATTAAGAATCCTAGTATTCTAACGCCTCTAACTAGGACTATTAGAGCCCTAATATCTCTAACTAAGGTTTATACCCTAAAGAGCTATAGTAGGAATAGGGACTAGAGCTTGCCTAAGTAGAGTAATAGACTTCTCGCTTAATAGGGACTCCTCTTTAATTATAGGCAAAATCGAGGTACGCTAGTAGAGCTAGAGAAGGAAGGCCTAATTAGTAAGGTACTAACAGGTTAGAGCTTTAATTTTCTCGCCTATCTAGGTAAACTTATAGTTAGTTACCTAATCTAAGAGAGTTAAGGGCCTCCTAATAACGCTCTATTTATACTAGGCAAGTTTAGCCTCCTAGAGATAGACTAAGATCCTATAATAGATAAGATTACTCTAGGTAAATTGCGTCGGCTTAGTCCCGACTAGAATACCCCTATCTAGCTATAGAGTCTTGTTAAACTATATAGTAAAGAGGTCTCTAGCTTCCTAATTAGTATAAGGTTTAGAGAAGGCTTTATTACGACGATCTATAAGACAAGTAAGTAACCTATAGTACTTGCCCTTCTAATACTTATCTAGGGCTATCTAGTAATAATCTAGATCCCTCTAACGACAATCTCTATCCCTCTAACGCTATAGGCCGATATTAGAACTCTAACCTAGGCTCTAACAAGCTAGAGCTTAAAGAGTCGGATTAATAGGCTAGGAAGTAGGAAGGCGAGGGTAGAGGTTATAGCTACCTACCTAAGCTTAGGCTAATAGACTACTCTAAGCTAGGCTTAATAGACTACTCTAACTTATAGTACTACTTTAACCTAAGGGATTCTTATCTACTAATCTAGTATAGAGCAAGTAATACTTCTTTTAGTTCTTCCTAAAGTAGTTCGTATAAGAACCTTTAAGATAGGGATTTCTAGAGCTAGAGTAATAAAGTATATATAGACTAACGTACTAGCCTCCTAAATTTATAGTATACTAGACCTAGTTTATAGTCTAGGTAGTACTAGCTGTTATAAGACCCGCTATAATAGGTATTATACTAGTCGGTATATTTAGGTTATATTCTTATAAGCCTAGATTGTTAGGAAATGCCTAGCCCGAATAAGTAATATAAATCTAAGTCGTACTACCCTTAAATACTAAAGGGACCTTAGAGAACTAACTAGTATAGTATTCCTTATAGAGGAATCGAATATATGCCTAGAGCTAGGTATAACTAAGAGTCGGATGTCTTATAGTTCTAGAGCTTAGAGTAGCGAGCTACCTAAGCTTCTTATTAAGTAAAGTAATATCTAATAGAATTAGCGGAACACCTTACTATTACGCTATACTAAGGTATTAGAGAAGTATAAGAGTCTTAGAGAGATAATAACTAAAGAAGTATATTTAGAAAGAGAGGGAGAGTAGACAACTTTATATAAAGTCGGACCTACCTATAGAGACAAGATATTTATATATACTAGTATACAAACTAACATATATAAAAATAAGACATTTATATAGACAAATAAGTAAAGAAATAAGATATTTATATAGACAAATAAATAAGCTAGTATAAGTAAAGAGCAAGTATACTCTAACTTACAACTTTATTTATATACTAGAGGTAAACATCCTTTAACTTATAATTCTCTATTACGAAGATAAAGAAGCACCTTCTCTTAGAAGAACAAAGGGGTACGTTATATCGAGAAGACTCTAGAGTAGGATTAGAAGCTAGTAGGAGTTACTCGGAGTTAGTAGGAGCTATAGACGGTATATACCTTAGTAGGAGTGTTAAAAAAGGGTAGAGAGTAGTCTTATACCTACCTAGCTAAGTTAGAGTAAGGAGAGTTATACTAGAATATAACTTATAAGTCCTTTAACTAAATTCTCTATAAGCTTAGCGCGAGTAGGAGTATTTAAAGAGGAGAGAGAAGAGATAGCTTCTATTCTCTAACTAATATAATATATAGTTTACTTCTTTGTCTATACTTAGGTACAACCCTTTCCTAATATAATATATTCCTCTAGTAGCTACTTTCTTATACGTAAACCTATTACCTACTAGAGTATTAGATCTCTATAAAGTATCGGATCTTACTTTAATAGATACCTTCTTTTAATTACCTTAGCTACTTAGACTTTATTACTATTAGCTTTAGGCGACCTAACTTTATTATATTAGGTTCGATAATCTATAGAGCCTCTAAGCTTAAGAAGATAAGTTTAGTATAGAATATTCTATACTAATACTATATTACTAGTACTCTATATAAAGATATTACCTCGATCGATAACTTTACTACTCTAGTTTATAATAACTACTTTAATAGGAATAATAGATATATAGTAGTAATAGTAATTCTCGATAGTCTTTTATTAATTACTTGGACCTAGAGCAAAGCCTTATACTACCTACTTAATAAACTCCCTACAATCTTCGACTAAGATATTCCTCGAAGATTTAACTCGATATAAGCTTTAATTAGTTTAACTAGTACCGATATAATAGAATCGCTAGAGAATAGTAGGTAATAAAAGACTCTATACGACCTAGTAAAAAAGAGTAAGAGCTTCTATTACTATAAAGGATAAATAATATAAGAAGTAGAGGAGTCTTAGAGACTAGTAATACTTAGAAAAAGCTTTATATACTCGGTAATAAAGAAATTCGATAATATAGTAAAGTCGATAAAACTGTTCGTCTATAGTTATTCGAATCTAGTTCTAGTATAGTCCTAGCTTCTAAAGAATATACTCTTTCGATTATACTATAGGATTATAAAGATCTCTAGACTTAAGAGAGTTTAGACTATTATAGACGTATTTACTACTTCTAACTCTAATACTTAGCTAGAGCTTAGGTACCCTAGATTATATAAAAGCTTTAATATTAATATTAATAATACTAAGTTTATTATAGCAAAGTATAGGTTCTATAGTAATAGTAGCTTCTTCTAGATATAATCTAGAAGAACCCGAGACCTTATTATCTTACTACTCTTACTATTACTTTATAACTAAATCGAATGTAGATAGTTCTACTAGAAGATAATATCGACGATATATAAGTATAGCTTACTTATCCGCCTATTCTAGTAGCCTTACTTATATTACTTATAGCTAGAACTAGCTATATAAAATAGATCTTTTGCTAGTAGCTAGTCCTTCCTTATAATTATCTATTAAGGGACTATCGTCTTAGCTAAATTAAGTTTTACTAATTTCTACTACTAGCTTAGACCTTACTTTTAGCTCTATTCTAAGTTAGAGACTTTAATAAAATAAGACTAAACTCTTAGACGACTATAAGTAGACTAAGTTGCTATAGTCCTTTAGCTCTAAGCTTTGTTCTTATTAAATATCTACTAGTTTATAATTAGATCTAGTCTGAATATAAAATTCTAGCTAGCTAGTACCTTTAGATAGAACCTTTAGAGAGACTAAGAGCGCGACTATTAATCGAATATTATAGGCTTCTAGATATTACTAGTAGCTACTATTAGCTATAGAGAAGATAATACTCTAGTATCTATCGAAGGACCTTATAGTATAAGCGAAGTTATAGTATCTAGATAGCCTACTACATTTAACTACTAGTTTAAGATATATAGTACGCTCGACCTAACTTACTCCTAGGAGTACTAATATAGATCAGTCTTACTAGCGACATAGGTTTATTCTAATCCTCGATAAAGAATCCTATAAGTATAACTAGTTAGACACTTAAATTTAGAAGTAGATTATAAAGGTAGTTACTTATACTACCTAGCTACTAGGACTAAATAATCCTCGTACGTAGAGCTAGATTAAGACGTAGCTCTATTATTATAATAATATAGTAACTAGGTATAGAGATAAGTATATCTATTTCTACTATTATAAGACTCGGGCTAAGGGGGTCCTTTAGGTCTATACTATAGGCAGTCTATAAGGGGTTAATATATATATATACTACCTATAGTCTACTAGTAGTTCGGCCGAAAGAAGGATCTTACTATACTAGAGGCGGTCCGCTAGTAGCCCTAAGAGGTAGTTCTCTACCCCTTACCTCCTATAGACTATAGGCGGTTAAGAAGGAATTAGATTCTCTATCGGACCTATTTCTAGTTAGATAGGAGTCGAAGAGAGGGGAGATTTTTCTATAAGAGAGGGTTCCTCTTAAGAGGAGAGATCTCTTCCTTCTCTAAGATTACTAATCTATATAGATAGGAGTCTATTATCTCCGCTATAACCTCTACCTTATTTATATAGTCCTTATATACGTATAAGGCCTTATTATAGAGTAATCTTTATACCCGTTTCGGGGTAGTAGCTCTAATAGCTCTCCTTACTCGATCTTAGCCTTCGCCTACAAGTCTAGAAGGATAAGGTCCTACTAGTCTATTAAGGCAGAGAGGATTTATTAAAGAGATCGAGGGAGAAGACAAGTAGGTATATAACTAACTACTCGGTCGGCAAAGTTAGCCTAAAGAAGGCGATAAGTAATAAGAAGGCGGAGAGGAGACGGGAGGCCTTAATTAAGGAGACGCGAAGGAATTAGTCTATAGATAGGTTTATACGATTTAGGATCGTAGGTAGGAACTCTAGCTCTAAGCTAATATTACTTGCCTATAGGTTAAGTTATAGGACTACTATAGCTAGAAGCGGACCGCTAATAGACTACTAATAGGTAGATACTCCTTAGCGAA